>ULGV01000004.1:2028731-2181513 GCA_900519065.1 Yarrowia hollandica | reverse complement strand
TAGAGTCCCCCCCCCCCCTTTCTCATCACGTGACCAAACACTCATGTACTTAATTACTTCATCTGATCACGTGACTGCCCCCACATGCACCGTCATCACATGACCGCTCAGCCCAATTTCATGCAACACACGTCAGCCTCAAATCTATTTTTAGCAGGGCTATGTACACTGCCTTGCAATGGTAAAGTGGATGGAAAATGGTGCAAAACGACTCCCTGAAACTCCCTTAAACAATTGAACACGTGATCACAATAATCTGTACCATTTTGGGTCCCGTTTCTCCACTGGAAGACCTCAAAAAGAAGACGTTTGAATAATCCGAGGAGACGTTGCCAAACCTTATTTCGTATCCCAAACCTTATTTTTCCGTACCTGTGTATAATTCTGTATGAACCGAGGACGTGTATTATGAAGGGTTGTGGTAGGGCTAGTGGAAATCTGAGTAGTGCAAAATGGTCATGAGACTTCAATGATCATTTCTGTGTCTTCGGATTCTCCACATCTTATCTCGTCGGCCCTTTTCGTTACACCTCTGCAACTTAGTTTCTTGTCCGCACTTCTTTACATGGAATTTACGGCGATAAGGTCTGGAATGTCTGGGCAGTGTCGTTTTCTTGGTCATGTGGCGTAGATTTTTGACGGGCCCCGAGGTGCAATGGGGCGGAGTGTCATGGGATTGAGGTGGTGGGCGGAGTGGGCAGAAATGGAGGAAAAATACGACACAGGTTTTGGACCCAAGAGAGGGTGTCTCCTGCAAGAGGGGTATTGGATGGGGTTTTGAAGTTTTTAGTAAGAGTTTTTTTGGGCAATGGAAAAACAGAGTAGAGCGTTTTGAGCGCGTGAGGGTGGTGATTCCTCTGGCGCTTTCCTCTTTCCTCGGGACCAATCACACGCTGACGTATATTGTGCCTTTGGAACGGTTGGCTCTCTCTTTCTGTCTTCTTCGAACTTCGATAAAGTTTATTTCCGTCGCAATCCAGCCTGTGTGGGAGTCGTCGGGCTATTTTGCATGTGTGAAAAGTGGCTTTAGGAGGGCGATTTAGAGATGGAAAACGCACGCAATGGGGTTGCAAAGGGCGTGGGTTCGATTTCCGACTGGGCCGAATCCGAAACGTCGAGTGTAAGGACTGATTTTTGACACTTTTCACCCCCGGGACAGCCAATGCCTGCACGCACATGACCCCCCATTGTTTGTGAGATGCATTGGGCGCATTGAGTTTCCAAGTCGATGACGAGAGAAAAGTGGACGGGCGTACAATTCGTGCTGTAGAGGCGGTGGCAAGATGGGAGTGGCCGCATTGGAATCAGCGGGGTCGGAATATACGGGTGTGTATTTTTTCTTGTCCAAATCCAACCCCTTTACCCCGCTTGTTGCACTCTCTTTCTGTAACCACTCACCACCACACACGCACAGTTACGTCACTCTAATTAGCCATGCCTCAATATCCACCAATATATAAAGACGTGTCCCCTCCCGGGGTGGCCACCACAAATTTGACTCCTTCCACACTCACACAACATGTCTAACAACGATTACTACGGCAACAACAACAGCAACTCCAACCGGGGTTACAACGATAACAACAACTACAACCAGGGCGGTTACAACAACCAGCAGGGTGGTGGCTACAACAGCCAGCAGGGCCAGGGCCAGGGCCAGGGCTACGGCAACGAAATGCCCCCCAACCAAGACGGAGAGCGTGGTCTCGGAACCTCGATTCTCGGCGCAGCTGCCGGCGGCTATGCCGGCCACGAGATGGGCAAGGGCAAGCTCGAAACTATTGGTGGCGCTATCATCGGAGCCATTGGAGCCAACTGGGCCAAGGACAAGTTCGAGAACCGAAAGGACGAGAAGCGATGGGAGCAGCAGCAGCAGGGCTACGGCGGACCCCCTCAGCAGGGTGGTAAGCCCCAGGGAGGAGGCTTCTTCTCCCGAGAGGCCGGAAACGATGACAACAAGTACGGCAGCAATAACAACAGCAATGACAGCTTTGGCAGCAACCAGGGCGGCTACGGCGGCAACCAGGGAGGCAACTACGGAGGCAACCAGGGCGGCTACGGCGGCAACCAGGGTGGAAACTATGGCGGAAACCAGGGCGGAAACTACGGTGGAAGCGACAACCGATGGTAGTCGTGCTCAGCTCACACAGCCAGGACGGTAATATATATATATATATAAATAGGATTTAACATTGAGAGAACTGGGTCGTACAGTATCGTACCAGTACCAGCACGAGTAATTGTAGGATGGGTGGGGTGTATTTCAAATCCCGTCTGGATCAACCAAGTGGGGCCCCAATTATAAAGTTTAGAGGCTGCCAAGGAAAAAGATTATAGACAGCGGCCGATGGGGGGAAAGGGTCATGTGACCCGGCTGAAACATGTCTCATTTGAATCTCCTGATCTCGGGGATTCCAAAAATATCGAATACTCCCTGTTTTCTTGTTTGTACATGCTTTTACCGGCCAAAATAAAGAACAACCACACACACTTTAAACCATCATGCTCGTACACCAATACTCAAAGTTACTTTGCCTTTGGCGTTACCGGTACCTGTTGTAATTATGGTACTGTGGTGAGATGGTTAGTGTGCTGGTAGAGAGGGAGATGATTTGTTGTGTTTGTGTTTGTGTTTGTACACATCTGTTTGTGCACATCTGTTTGTGTCCGTTGCGTTTGTACACTTCTGTTTTTGCTCATCTATTCATGTCCGTTGCATGTCATTTATTCGTCGCTATGTTCACACCAACTGTAATTCTATTGGACGTCTGAACCGTCAGAGTTTACATCGTGTCATCGTGTCATCGTGTCGGCGTGTCATCGTGTCGGCGTGTCGGCGTGTCAGGAGACGTCGGAATGTTGTTTTTAGAATGCACGGTTTTTCTTGGCAAAATCTCAAGAAACGACACGTGTTCAATCTGCCAGTAGACACTATTCATACTCCTGTTTTATGGTGTATCTTTTTCCGCTTGAATGTTTCAACTAATCTCAATTTCAATCAAACTTTAACCGTTGATCCGAGAAAAGTAATGTCTGTAAATACCTCCAGAAAAGGCTCATTTCGGAGGGGAAAGATGTAAGACTGTGCTACGGATCGTCGGGCGTCTGAATATGTGCTTGTTTTTCACGTAGCTGCATTATTCATCGAGTTGTGGCCGTTTTAAAAAACTGCCCGTAGTGAATGTAAACGAACTGTTTACCACACAACAGCTATCAGCCACCAGGATACTTTGGTAGCAACATCGTTCATCAAAAGACGTGATGAAAAACGCTCTGCAGCGTCGTGCAGAAGCCAAGACCGCCAAGAGCTGCACATGCATCTGTACCGCTGCATCCAACGTGTACTGACGTGTCACCTGCGCCGTTTGGATCGACGCCCCTTGCCAAACTCTCCGGGGCTGGCGGGACCAGTGTCACGTGTTTGGGTACTTGCGTCTGGAGTACAGCATGATACAGTACCGGTACAGTACGAGTACTCGTAGTTTACATGTCTCTGGATTCTGCCAGTGGTTTTAGTATTTTGTCTACAAGTCGAAATTTAGTGTGGGAAGGTGTGGATATTTTTACATCTGCGTATTCTCCAGCCTTTGACGCTTCGAATGGAACTATTTTCGTTGCCGTAGGCGGCGTATAGCCAAAGTTTGTTGTTCGTGTTGTTATGAAAAGATCTGGGAGAAGTTCAGGGAAAAAGACTGAGTTGTAATTAATGAAAGAACTAAAAAAAATTAAAAGAAAAAAAAATTCTAGAAAATAGAAATTATGCAGATTCATATAGAGCGGGACTAATTCATACGGATTCAAGTCGTTCGTGAACTTGTTTATATAAGTTTCACATTATTCAACAATTTTCGTACCACGTGAATCCGTTCAAACAAAGTAAATACTAAAATTCTTTAGACTCGAGAAAGAGTGCATCAAATGCCATCTTGTGATGGTCCAGGAAGGAAAATGAATACACCTTTCGGTTCGAAATGGTCACATTACAATACAAAAGGGGGTTTATTTTTCCTGAATTCCTTCTCAGTCTGGTTTTAGCGAGTGTTTCTTGTTTTCCCATCTGTTTGTTTAGACTTTACACAGCCACTATCTATCTCTATGAATATACACATTCTGGACGTGGAAACTACATTGTTGGAGCCGTCCTGTTTTGCTCGTCATTTCCATCCAACCTACTTCTTCTCCACCGTTTCCGTGGCCGTTCCTATACTACAGTTCTAACCCGCCCACATCTATAAACATGCATTACCATTACTCCTCGTCGTTAAAATACTCCTCCTCTTCAACCCGGGCCTTCTTGGAAGTGACAACCTCTTCATCGGCATCTTCATCGTCCTCCACCTGGTCGTACTTCTTCTTGAGACCCTTCATCTTACGGGTCTGCAGCTTGCCGAGATCCTGCTTGCCCACGTGCACCCGTCCAATCTTGTCTCCCATGTTGTCCACCTCCACGTTCTTCTTGACCTTTGGTCGCAGCTGTTCGGGCACTCGCAGAGCCTCCTTCTCCACCTCGGGAGCGGCGGCCTGTCGTCGGCCAATCTTGAAATCGAACCGGGGGCCGATTTCTTGCAGTTCGATTCGGGGCAGCTTTTGGCCGGATCGGAACGATCGAATCTTGTACACTCGGAAGTTGATCAAGGGCAAGGGTTTGTCCTCCTGCACCTCTCCAGCAGAGATGGAAATGATGTATTGCAGACCGGCAGCGTCCTGCAGATCGGTGGTATCGCCTCGGAAGAAATCGAGGAACAGAGACTTGACGTGCATCAACACAGGGTCGGTTTCGAACCCAGTACCGTTGAAAGTGAACATGGGCTTGAGACCGACACCAACGGTTTGGGCATGGAAGTCGCGTAACAGACGGTGGTTGACAATCTGCAGCTCAATCATGTCAAAGAGCTGGTATCCAAAAGTTCGGATCCACGTCAGGTTGTTGGGTCGCTTCTTGTTGGACGAGGAAAAGACCAGCAGAGAAGTATCGTTCTTTTCCGAGAAAAACTCGAGCGACGAGACGTCCTCAAACGGGTTGATTTCATTCTTCTTGTTGAATCGCTTACCATCGGGCAACTTGAGAGCACACAGATCCACCATGGCGTCGTGAAGAAGCTGGTTGGAGGTCTGGCCAGGCACAAACAGCGCCTGTTTGGTGTTCTCCACAATCTTGGGCTCCTTGGCATCCACGGCTCGCTTGGCCCGGGCGTTTTTCGGTTTCACTTGTCGTAGCATATTTTTTTTTGGTCGTACAAACTTGTAAATGTGTGATGTTCAATGCACAGGCGAAAATTTCAGCAGCCTGCATAAATTTTTTAGGCTTTGGGTTGCCCTTACCCTGATAAGATGGCGAGCGAAGGGGAAAATGGGGGGGCGTAGATAACCTGATGTTGGAGCGGGGTAGTGAGTTAGGGGTGGGTTTCAGATGGTTTCAAATGACGATAAAAATATACTCATGTCTTTTTCTCGTCCGAATCGCCCCAAAAATGACGTATTTGATGTGGCCCCTTGGTGTCGTGTTGAAGGATAATCCCGAGATGAGTACCCCTTTCTGAGAGGAGTTGGGAGAAATACTCAAAGTGATGTGGCAAAGTGCTCGGAATTGGCCTGGAATGCGGTACGAAAAGAGGACATAGAAACGACGGTTAGGAGATAGATTTAGGACGTTTTAAGAGTGAGAACGGTTATTTGGGGCAGTATTGTTCTATCTGCGGGGCTCTTTTATCTACCACGTTCATGTGTACGATATTCTACTAACATCTTCTTTCTTGAACGTCGTAAACAATGATAATCCCGAGTGATTAGCCAGTGGACTGCCAACGGTAATTTTGATAATTCGCACATTTTCCCTTGTGCCAAAATACTCGGGATTATCTTCATTTCCGACACGGTGGGGGCTCATTTTGAGTGTTCCCAACATTGTATGAATAATATGAGTATACCAAAATGATCCTCGTTCTCAGGAGACTCGGAATATGTAATAATATCCACGCCTTTTAGTACAAAAAACACGAGTTTCCGATCCTCCAAATACCACCAAAACATTCACCAACCTTGTTTTGATTTTCAACTTTTCAAATAGCCGAACCAATAGAATATTTAACTCGTACAAGGGAAAATGAAAAAAGTCACTGTGGATATAAATGCCGTACAGTACGATTCATTGACACCTCTCCCTCTCCCATGCTTACGTACCGTGCACTGCTTGGTTTGCGACACCGGTCGGTTCTACCCTAACCCTATTGCAATAAGTTTGAAAACATGCACTCTGTCCTTGACTATCATCATGTCACAAATCGGAAACATTCGCAAATTGCGACAAAAGGCGGTCCAGCAGGAGCTCAACCGAGCGGTGCCTGCCACGCTGTTCAACGACGATGTCACGGAAAAATCGTTCACCAATCTGTCGACGATGGAGGACAATCTGGGCGACTATGGGTCTGAAATCACCCGAACAGCAAAGTACAATGTGTGTCGATTGGCAGCAAGACCTGACCTGTCGGAAGTGGAGGCTGCTCTTGATTCCGGTGAGCATGTCAGCTCGTCTTTGTCCGACGACTTTGGACTCGTCATTGTTGGCAACAAGGCACATGTGTGGAAGTACACATCTCCTGAACACTCTCCTGAGACGTATACACACAGTCTGGGGGTACAGGACCATGCGCTGGGACACTTGATCCCCGTCACGCCGAGTTTCAAGGACGTGGGTCACCCTGGTCTGGTGCTTGTGGGTGCCAATTCGGGCCAGTGTGTGTTTTGGGAGTCGGTTGGAGGCGCCGCTCAAGAGGGATACTTGCGAACACGTCAGCAGGTGGAGACACAGATCAAGCTGTACAGTGGCGAGGTTATTGAGCATGTGAACCGCATGGACAATGTGACCCTTGTCCTGTCCTTGTCGTCGGGTCGTCTGATTGGTCTTTCTCTGAGAGATAAGGACGAGGCTGCTCTCAATTACTGGACGCTTCGAGATACAAAGGCCGGGCTGTTGAGCAACATTCGGTCTGCGTTTTCTGTGGCTCCCAATCGACGAGGAATCACAGGCGTCAGAGTCATTCCTGCCCCCAACAGAGGCTGGCGAATCTTCGTGGCCACCTCAGAGTGCCATTTGGGCGTGTGGGAGGTTGCTGAGGGAGGAGATGCGACAATTGTGGCCGACAAGGATCTCAAGCCCATGCTGGCAACCGACGTTTCAACCCTGTACAACACCTCGTCCATCTACCTGCATGACATTGAGTACGTTGCTGAGGAGGAGTATCTGGTGGTGCTAACTTCGATTCTCGTCGACAGCTCCATTTTCTACATCATATACACCATTGATCTCACGACAGATACCGTGGTGAGTCGACACAGAGTGCAATCCTATGTTCGCCCTGGATTGTCGCGTGGAACTCCTCAATTGGCCCGTCCGGCTCCTGGAGACACCCTGTACATTGTGCTGGACCATGCCATTGTCCTCATTGATACTGTCACGCGGTCCAATCTCAACTTTGTGGAGTACGGCAAATGGGAGGACTCGATTCTGCTGAAGGACGCGGTTTCGATTCTCGGGTTTGGCGCTGAGGACAAGAGTCGAAGCCGCGACTCGGCCATTGTCGCAATTACGGATGCGGCAGGAGTGCTCAAAATCACTCGGTTCCCTGAGGATGACGAAAACAAGGAAAACACGCGAAGCGTCAACACTCTGGAACGAGGTATTTGCAAGTCGCGAATCGAGCAGGGCGTGTTCTTTGCAGGAGGCGATATGACACCTCTGCAGTTCTCCGCCACTGGAGAGTACGATGTCAAGTTCCCCGATGAGGTTGTGTGTGGAGCACTTTTGCAAGTGTCGCACGAAATCTGTACATCCACCTCGTCTCATTTGGAGGGCCATTCGCCTGGAATGAGCTTTAACTTGGCATTCCGATACGAGCGGCTGCAGCTCTTGTCTCAGTACGCGCATGACAACTTTGAGGCCCAGCTTGACTCGTCAACCAAGCTGACTCTGGCCTCAAACGCCGAAAAGATGGCTGCATGTGGCGCCATTTGGAGCGTTCTGGACGATAACAACGCGTACCTGTTGTTGGAACAGATCATTACTCGAAACTTTGACACTAGCGAAGACGAGGGTGAGGATCCCGTCCAGATTGTCTTCTCCAGCCGTATCCTAGAGGCCGACCGGCTCATTTACGGCGTGTTTGAGCTCATTCAACAGCCCAATATGGGTCTGGTTGTGGCTCGAACGGTTGTGGCTGCTATTGGTGCGATTCTAGGAGCTCGACAGGACTCCCTCGTGGCTCTCCACGTGTCTCACAATGAAACTAGCGAGTCTTGTCCTTGGTGGTGTGAGTCTCAGATGATGGAGACTTGGGATTCTTTGTTCCGACTCATGGCTGCGTCTGAGGACCCTATCATGCACGATCCTCTTGGACAACTGGCTCTGGCTCTGTGCAGTCAGTCGGTGCAGGCAATTACGTGGGCTCGTAACTCTGGCAACGACTGGAAGGCGTACGAAAACACGTACCATCAGAAACGTGGCGACTGGATTCGTACCGTTGTTTCTGTGGGCCAAGAGTCTGCTGCCATGCGTATCTGCGAA
This sequence comes from Yarrowia hollandica, assembly GCA_900519065.1. NCBI lineage: Eukaryota > Fungi > Ascomycota > Dipodascomycetes > Dipodascales > Yarrowia > Yarrowia hollandica. The sequence goes on along the minus strand of ULGV01000004.1, from coordinate 2,172,953 downwards.
CAGTTCCACCTGTACCGATGCCTGGCGGAGATCCTGGACAAGGATCTGCGTGCAGCTGTTGTCAAAGGCAACAAGCAGTCGGAGAGCGACGCGGAGCATGCCATTCTTGCCTACCTGGACAAGTTTGACTACGACTTTGCCTCTCAGTTGTACTCGTACTGGATCGAGTCCCGGGACTTTGAGAGTCTGTTTACCCGATTCCAGACCTACCAGCCTCTGCTGAAGCAGTATTTCCGGTCGGGAAACCACGCCAACATTTCGTGGATTCTGTCCCTTGGCCTTGGAGAGTACCAGTCTGCAGCTGAGGCGCTTGTTCAGGCTGCCAAGGAGGGCCAAGAGACTATTTCTGGAGGCGGTCTTCGAAACCGGCTTGTTCAGCTGAGTATGGCCAAGCTGGCGTTCATGCAGGCTCGAGCCAACACGTCGATTCCTCCCTCGCGTGAGCAGATTGAGGTCAGTCACGAGCTGAACGTGTCTGTGATCCAGAAACGGCTGGCTGAACACATTTCCGCCCATGTTCAGGGCACTCAGATTTTCAGCGACCAGATTCTGAGTCCTCGGCTGCCCAAGGGTGTGGCTGATGTGGCCAAAAAACTGGTCACCAAGGTTGTTCAAAGCAAGGTGCTGACGACTCTGGAGCTGATTGATCTGTGTTCGTGTGTCCCCGGGTTCCTTGGAGACGCTCTGCAGGCTGTTTCTGACGGAAACACCGCCAAGACGGGTATCATGAGCTCGACCGTGTGGGTTCGAGCCCTGCTTGAGACAAACTGGTCCGAGGCTCTGGACAAGAGTGGGCGAAGCGATCAGGAGCAGGAGGCGCTTCTGTTGGATACTCCGTTGTACCAGTTGTTGAGATATGCGTTTGACACGGGTCTGATTGGACAGCAAAACAGTCCTCTGCAGGTGCCTGATTTCGACAATTTGCATAAACCGAATCCCACCACTTTGGCGTCGGAGGATAGATTCCGAACGAACTTGGATGAGGAGTTGTTGAGCGAGTTTGACGACGCATTAAAGGTGCTGGGAACGGGAGATACTAGAAAGAGTATTTTGGGCTTGGTTAATAGGGCCAAGCTGGAGGTGTGAACGAGGGTGAACGAGTGCGAAACACGAGTGTGTGCCACCAGAAAGCACGCGGAAGCACAGGAGTAGGCAGGAGCTTTGTATGACTGATGAGCGCGTACATAGTAATGAGCTGTACTCCTTAGCTATCAGGACTGCTGTACGGACAAGACTACAGAACAGCACGAATTAATACTTAATGATACTGTATTTTATTTCTACTTGTAGAATAAACAGGGCGTATCTTCCTTTAAAATACTACTTGTAGTACGTAGCGTACAAGTAACTACTGTAACCTCGGTGTCCAGGGTGCCCCCTCTCAATCATTTTTTCGATTTGACAATTTGCATTTTTTTCACTGGCCAAAGATATACGGACTCCAATTAACATGTCCAATTAGAAACGCAAAGAGACGACCATATTCAGGTGGCAAACGAGAAGAAAACGAACCGAGTCAACAAAACCACCCAAACATCTGGTCACGTGACCAGAACTTCTGTGGTACAAGTACTTTTCTTTCCCGTTGCACTTTCTCACTTTTCATATAGACTCAATTAAGGTTTGTTAACAAGACATAGCAGAGAATAACAATGTGTCTAAAATCTGATAGAAAAGGAGCTGTTTCTGAGGATTTTTGCCCATCGACTGTATATATGTATCTATATCTCACCAAGTCTTCAAATCCCCGATTTCTATTTTATTGTCATTTATTTCCGATTTATCAATTTTCCACTCTCCTTCCTTCGCTAAACCTTAAACCTTACTCTCAACATTGTGGCATGCATAACGACGATTCCACTCTCCACTGCTCATTCACCATGACAGTAACGTGGAACGAAACACCGACGTCGTTCGACGTGGTGGTCAAGTACAACCGACCCATCAAGCGGCAAGTTGGCCGGCCTCGAAAAACGGTGACGGGAGTACCTCAACCGGTCATCCCTCCTCGAAAACGATACAAGACCAGTCCAGTCAAGAAACCCGCTTCTCCAGCCCTCAACTCGCCCAGAAGAAGTCCCGTCAAGCTCCGAATCCCCGTGATTCGCCGAAATTCGAATTCCAGCGCAAGCGAATACACCAGCGATGATAGTGGCGACGATAGTGATTATGGGCTGGGGTTGAGAATCCGACGGCCCAGAAACACCAGAGAAACACGCTCAAGAAGCGCACAGAGACGAGAAGGAGGACGCAGCCGTGAAAGAAGAGCCACAAGCAGCGCGCCGAGGATTGTAGAGTCTCCCGACTCATCCCCTTCACCCAGAAGATCGCTTTCTCCCGTCCATTCGGACTACTCGTCTTCAACTCCAAGCACGCCCATCGAGACAGAACCTCCGTACAGAGGAGCTCTGGAAGGGGAGGACGCGTCGACGGTGGAGACGAATCCCAACCCCGAAGATGTGGCGCTGTTTTCCAAGACGCTGGGTCTGGCCGAGTCCAAGCGATCTTCTCGAGGAGACGCGTCGCTGGGGTCCACAAAGAACGCCAACATTTCGTGCATCCATTTCGGCGATTACGAAATTAACACGTGGCATTCTGCTCCCTATCCGGAAGAGTACGCTCGAAATAAGGTGCTCCCACTGTGCGAATTCTGTCTGAAGTACATGTCTTCTGGACACGTCAGAAAGCGACACAAACTCAAGTGTGCTGCACGCCACCCTCCCGGAACGGAGATTTACCGTCATGGCAACATTTCCATTTGGGAGGTGGATGGCGCTCGGGCTCAGTTGTATTGTCAGAATCTGTGTCTTTTGGCCAAAATGTTCCTCAACTCCAAGACGTTGTATTATGACGTGGAGCCGTTCATGTTTTATGTTTTGACGGAAAACGATCCCTTTGGGTGCCATTTTGTGGGCTACTTTTCCAAGGAAAAACAGCAGCCCTACAAGACCACAGGCACCAACAACGTGTCCTGTATTTTGACGCTCCCTATTTTCCAGCGAAAAGGATACGGGCAGTTGTTGATTGATTTTTCATACCTGTTGAGTCGCGTTGAGGGACGTCCTGGAACGCCCGAAAAGCCCCTCTCTGATTTGGGGCTGTTGAGTTACAGAAAGTACTGGCGTCTGATGATCTGTCGCTTCTTTTTCAACGCCCGGGAAAAGGCAGGAGGTGCCAAATCTACTCTGCAGTATTCCATCATGGACATCACTAAATCGACTGGAATGACTCCTGACGATGTGATTTCTGCCCTGGAGTCGCTCGAGTTTCTGGTCAGGAATCCAGACACTGGAAAGTACGCTATTCGGCTGAACTGGGAGGCCATTGATATGGTGGTCAACAAGTACAAGGCCAATAATTATGTGCAGCTGGAGCCGTCGAAGCTGATTTGGGCACCTGTTCCAGAATGGCCTTTTACGAGGGTGCCTTCAAGGGCAGATTTGGAGCCGGTGACGGAGGCCACCAAGGTCGAGGCGCAACCTGCGCAAGCCGAGACTCTGGCTAATGGTGCTGGAGGTGAAGCACGTGTTAACGACGAGAAGGGCGAGAAGGAGGGCGATAAAGGGGGAGAGAAGGGTGAGGGTGCAGGTGTGGGGGAAACAGGTGAGGACAAACCAGATAATACCGCAGCCGACGCTACATCTGCAGCTTCATCTGGCGCTGTGGTCTCTTATGCCAACTACAAAACCGCCTACCCCATCCCCAGTATCCAAACCTATGCCGTGGAAAAAGCACCCCAAGCAACAAAAGCTCGATCCCGACGACGAGACAGAAGGTACAATAACGGAGGCGTTCGACGGTCCCGAGGAAGACCCAGAAAGTATCCTCTCGTTACCAAGGTGTAGGCAGGTATTTATTTAATTTATTAATGAAACGTACATTTGTAGAAGCTGTAAGCTGGGAATGTCCCACATTTGTTGGCGAGTCTCCTTATATCTCCCCAGCTCGATAAATGGTGTCCAGCGGCAGCACCACCAAAACTGCATCTTCCAGACCTCCCACGGGAAACGGAGGGTATCAGTGGAATGGGGGTCCTTTTATACCAAATAGAGCCCCTAACCATTGATATCCTTTGCGCGCTCAAAAAGGTGTGTTTTCTGGCTATACTGGTAGCTCGCTATCCTGCATGTCATTCCCTGTCCATCGTCCCTCGCGTTATCTCGAAGCTACTTGTACCTGGGCTAGTCCCTCACTAGAGCTCAACTATATCGCTTACCCGATGCTCCCACAATGATCACCTTTAGTTACGCTGCAGCTAGCGAGAGTACCGCGGCTATATACAAAAAAGTCATACTCTCTCGGGTGTGACAGTATATCGGATATCGTTGCCGACGAAGGAACATAGAGGCAGATTTATTTCGTGTTTTGTAATGCATCAATAACTCTTCCTCAGTTTCACAGCTTCCACTTACAGAGAAATTTCGACTTTGGGAAATACTGCAGCTATATAGAGGGAGTGAAAGGTCCCAGACTCAGATGCTTCCTCACTAAATGTGGGAGGAATTATTATTATTTTTTTTAATTTTTTTTTTTAATTTTTTTTCCAACTTTTCCCCCGTAAATACCCCCAAAGCCGCCCGAAGCACCAAGCCTGGCTAGCTCAATCGGTAGAGCGTGAGACTCTTATTTCCAAAGCAATCTCAAGGCTGTGGGTTCAAGCCCCACGTCGGGCTTCAAGAGGAATACAGTATAGTATTTCTGTTCTTTTTTTTTTTTGTTTGGCCAACAGACCCTACCTGGTAGGTAACATTGAGATAGGTTATGAGTGGGCAAAACACACACACATAGGCTGTAACAGTCAAAAGGAGAACCCCGACCGGACTAAAATTCCACCCTCTTTGAAATGCACTTTTTGGAATTTCTCCACCGTGTCTATACCAATTCATATAGTGTACAGCATTTAACAGCTGTCTTGAAAAACATCACCAATAGAGGTGGTACAGTACAGTACCAGCACTCGTGCGGTTCAGCATTGTTCTGAAAAACGCATCTAGAGACGAATGAACTCTTCAGAACTTTCCCACCATGGTTGTACCAAAAGTTATATCATGTTAATTCGTAGTTCTCATACCAGGCTCGAACGGACGACAGTTGATGGTTTGACCAGTCATCTCGAGTTATACGGAAACCATTTTTTGCCTGTTTTTCATTTACTATTGGTTGTTAAAGCGATGGGAAATACCCTCCTACAGTACAGTACTATTGCCGTACTCCTTTTCATGTCCTTGCATGTTTTCAATTGCTATAACCTGTCATCTATGTGGACTACTTTTTTTCCGCATCCATCCATCTTGCGGGTACGGGCGATACAGCCACGCACTCACCTCACATCTCGTGCTACGCACTCGATGCTCGATGCTTAAAACTCACTGGGGGGAATAGTGGAACCCTCCTTAATAGAACCCCATCCAATCAGTCGCCAGTGCTTCTCCACTCGTCGCGACAGGGCAATCTTCTCGCCGAGCTCGGTGCATGCGGGGGTGGTGAGCACCAGCTTGGCCATATCAGCCTTGACGTTCATGACTCGGGCACCGGTAGTGGTGGAACCAATGTTGACCATGAGCACCTCGCCTCGCGACAGCTTGCCGACCTTGGTCAGCTTCTTGTCCTCCGTCTTGACTCCGAGAAGTCGTCGCAGCAGGAAGTAGTTGATTTCCAGCTCAATGTAAATCTCCGGCAGGGCGTTCTTGTGGCCCAGCACGTGTCCGACGAGTCGGTCGGCTCGGCAGAGAGTAGGGTCGACCTGGGTACCGACACCAATCAGTCCACCGGGCACGGCGAACTTGAGATCGTTGTTCTCGGCAAACAGCGTCTGTACTCGAGATCGGATCACCTTGCACTTGAACTGGCCGTTGTTTTGCTTCTCGACAATTCCGGGTCGAATTTCGATTTCGTCGCCGAGTCGAAGGACACCGTTGAGAATGGATCCTCCAGCAACACCACCCTTGAGCTCGTCAATCTCGGCTCCGGGTCGGTTAACATCGAAAGATCGAATGACAATCAGACGGGGAGAAGCAGCAAAGTCTCGCACGGGCACGGGGACTCGGTTGACAATAAACTCGTTGACAGCATCAATGTTGTACTTGAGCTGGGCAGAGATGGGCACGATGGGGGCGTCGGCAGCAGCAGTACCCTTGACGAACCGGGAAATGGACCGCTCGTGCTCCAGAGCCGCGTCCTCTCGCATCAGATCCACCTTGTTCTGCAGAATGATCACGTGTCGCAGCTTCATGATCTCGATGGCAGCCAGATGCTCCGAAGTCTGGGGCTGGGGGCAGGGCTCATTTCCGGCAACCAGCAGCAGAGCAGCGTCCATGACAGCAGCTCCGGACAACATGGTGGACATGAGAATGTCGTGACCGGGACAGTCGACAAAGGACACGTGTCGCAGCAGCTCCATTCGGCCGTCACAGCCGGGCTGTTCACACTTGGGGTGGATCTCTCGGTCGGATCGGTACGACTTGTAGTTGCCAGGTCGCTTACAGTCCTTGTTCTCGCATCGGTAAATCTTGGCGTTGGCGTATCCCAGTCGAATGGTAATGTTTCGCTCCAGCTCGTTCTTGAATCGCACAGTCTGCACTCCAGAAATGGCCTTGACCACAGTCGACTTTCCGTGAGCAACATGACCAATAGTACCAATGTTGATGGTGGCCTGTCGTCCAATAATCTCGGGGGAAACACCGGTCATGCCGCTGAAGTCGGGCTCGCTGGGCTGCTCGGGCAGTCCTCCTCCCTCCTCAAACTCCTTCTTTCGTCGCTCCTCGTCAGTCAGGCCATCATCGGCAAACTTGACGGTCTTTTTCACCTCAGAAACCTCTTCAACAATGTTGTCGTCCTCGTCCTCGTCTTCGTAGTACTGGCTCTCGGCCACAATGTCGCCTCCAATCACCACATCAGGCGTAGCGTCTTCGAAATCGGTCATTTTGCGTCAAATAGAGTGGTTTGTGTCCAGTGCGATGACGCATCCAAAATGCCATATTTTCACTATAGAGTTTGCATATTTGAGCATGTGTACATTTGGGAACGCAAAAGAAAACAGAACAACAGCCGGCAACAGGAATACTGATGGTATGGACGAATGGAAATGACCATTCGAGCCATGTGAATCAACTGAGTAGGACTATATTTTTCTCTTAATTTTACCGATTTTTTCTCAATTAGTTTTAAAATATTCTCGATATTCTTTTTAAATCACTTTTCACAGTGGCGTGTGTGAAAAATAACTTTGGGAGGAAGCACGAGTTCGAAGTGTATGGGTTTGGAGAGGAGTGGGAAAATGGTGATCTGGTGCTCTGATCGAGGTGGAAATTTGATAGGAGCGTGGCCACCACGTGGGGAGTATGTGGGGTGTTTCAAATTTCCCAAAAGACTACTTTTGAGCAACATACGAGGACCTGTTTTAGTTGGCAATGTTAAACGGGGGGGGGGGTGTCGGAAACGTGGATAATCCCGAGCGCTTGGAAGTTGTGGGGAAAGTGGTAGGTGAGAGGGGAGGTATTGGGGTCTTGCAGTAGAGTAAATAGGCCATTTTAAATCGAATGCACTCTTCAGACTTTCGTCATGTGCTCTACATGCCCTGTTTGGCGTTGTCGTCCGCCACATGTCAGCTCTGGGTGCAGGTCAACTCAGAATGAAGTGCTTGAGAGACGATGCCAACTGGAATCGAACCGCGAAGCTCTGGGCCGTGAGAAACGAGGACCGCAAGTACCAGGGTACCGTTGTTTGATGACTCACGTGACGTTACCGCTGTCCGTGCCGTAAGAAGTGAGTTGCAGAGCAAGGGTTTAGTATTTCCCTCGAAAATAAAAAATCGCAATTGACTTGTCTCTTCCCATCTTCTCTCAATGTTCCATTCCACAGGACCCTGCAGCTCCTGGTCGCTCGATTGTTTGTTCAACCTTAACGTCTTCGATCGAGATTGGTGAGTGTGAGCCCTGCTATACCATTGTAGTATAGTACTACTGTACAGTACGCGTTACGATGAAGTACAGGTCTCGGAGTTGCTACGATACCATCTTCCCTTGAGTTGTTTCGGGTACAGTACAACGCCCTGCTACATTGTCTACTCAACTCTGGATGCTGATCATCCAGGGCAGAGCTGAGTTTATGTAGCTTTTCTGGTGTTTTATCGGCGTGGAGCTAGAAAAACACGGAAAAACAGCTGCAATGTGCCATTGACCAGAAAAGCTGCTGTTTTACGTCCACCAACTTCCATCTCACCCACGACTCCCCTGGTGCCGTTTATTCAACGCTGAAGAACCCAGAGTGAGATTGAGCTGGTTGTTGGAGTGGAGGTGGAGGAAGGCAGAGATTATCGTGGTGACTTAGGGCAGCTAACTGGTTTTTTGTGCCCACAAGACGAAACCAGATCGCACGGAGTCACTAAACTTGTCCTCTTTCCGTTCGGACTAAAACTGACCATTCTGTATCCTTCCCATTTGACACCCTCCTCACCCACTACCCTCCAAACCTGTGTCTAGAAAGTCACCACAAAAATCACATCTATCTGCTCTAAATCCCACTCCCTTTAAAATGCACTCTTCAGAATGTCTACAAACACACTGGTGGCTAATCTGGATACACCCCCAGACGTACGGCTCGGAAGAGGTTCAAGGTTGTGTCGGAAACAAGGATAATGCCGAGTGTTTGGCAGTTGTTGTAGCACCAGACAGAATGATGAATGGTGCTACTAGGGGGCCCAAAATTGGTTCTTGCAGACAGTGTGTCAATAAGAATCGAGTGCACTCATCAGATTTCGGCCTTGATCCGTATAGCAAAAGCTATCCTCAGGACATCTTGTCTCTAGCTGTCAGTCGCAAAAAATGTATGACAAGGGGTGGATTTTTTTACATATTTCGATTCGCCATGGAATTCTCGTTCGAGTGCACTCTTTCGATTTATCATGGTGCACTTTTTGACCCTGAGTCACAATCTACTCCAGAGCGTACAGCACAAGGAGACGGACATCTCAAGTTTTTACTACTGCATGTGGTGGATTTTATTATATCTTTGAAGTCGCCCACCGGCAGGCTTTAATTTGATGTACTTTTCACTATTACTTCTGTCAAGTTGAGGATGTCCATGGCAAAACGGCGAAAACTGCTCGGTCTGCTCGTGTTATAAATACATGAATCTAAATACCAGTACGTTCTACCCGTTTAAAAAAGAGCAGCAACGACAGCAACGGCAACAACGACAGCGCCGGCGCTGTTGGTGATGGCGCCGTTGGCCTTCTCGTCCTCCTTGATGGGCTCGGGCTTGGCAATCTCCACGGGTCCGGTGATGTTGGAAGAGGCGTGGGTGATGTTGACGGGGATCTGGGAAAAGGTGTTGGTGCTCTTGGCCAGAGTTCGGGGCTTGACGGCGACTCGGAAACCCTTGGTGCAGTTGGAGTTGAGGGTGATGATCCAGGTGTTGTTGGTGGTGGAGGGGCAGGCAACCAGCTGGGAGGTCTTGCCGTTATCCACAACGTTCAGAGATCCAGAGACCCACTTGAGCTGTCGAGAGGGGGGAGTATCGGCGAGAACGATGCCGTGCTCAGCGGTAGCGGCCAGGTACTTGCCGTTTCGAGCCACAAAGTTGCCGTTGTGGGTATCGAAGGCAGAGGTAGTATCGTTGGGGGTCAGGTTGGTGACGGCCACCAGGGTGGAGTCCTGGACGGTGAGCAGGGACTGGGACCAGGGAGCGACATTGTCCTGGGACTGGGCGAACAGGTGGATATCAGAGGTGGGCTCGTAAACCTGGGCGAGCGCGGCGGTGGCAGCCAGAGCAATGGTCTTGAAGAAGAGCATGATTAAGGAGGGTATGAGTGAAGATAAAAGAGAGTAAAAAGAGTGACTAGGGTGAAGAGATCTTGGCGGCCAGACTGGAGGGGGGGAGGCTACGGTTTATATTTGGCGGCTGAAGATTTTTTTTCTTCCGTTTTTTTTCTCACCTTTTCACATCTTGAGGTTCGGAGGAAAGGTTATGGTTATGGTTATGGTTAGAATTTGTGTGCGCGAGAGAAGTGCGTGAGAGAAGTGCGTGAGAAAAGTGGGATGAAATGTACCAGGGGGGAGGGGCCAATACTTTGTGGGGTTTTTGGGGTGGTTTTTGAGCGGAGAATATGTTATAAGAAAGCCACCCGTCGTATAATCCGTGCTACGTCTTTTCCTCGTCATTTTGGCTCGTATTATTGGAAGATGTAGTGTGCCTTGTTTTCTTCCACTTTCTCACTTTTAAAATCAACGTTAGACGTTTAGCCGAAGGCTATACCAAAGAGGCAATCAAAGTGGAAGAAGTGTAAGAGGAAAGAAGTGGAAATGGAGTGGATGAAGTGAAAATTTCAAGACAAGGGAGGAACGGAGAGTGTGAAAACAGGAAACGGAATAAAACTTGTATCTGTGTCAGAACACTTTGGCTGTTTGTGTCGGACCGCATTTACTGTTGTGTGTTGCGTAATTCTTTTGCAAAACGGCCTGTTGCTTCTGCCGTTTAGCGTCTTGTAATTGACGGTGGTTCCTTTTGATCGACGTTGGTCCTAAAGGTCAGAAGGGAGTTTGACGCAGCCAAATGCACTGAACGCACACAACGCACAGTCAACGTGAGAGGTGCGTTGGGAGACGAACGAATGTCAATGGGCGGAGAAATGAACAGGAAAATAAGAAACGATATGATGACTATTTGATGAGGTTAATGTGTCGTTTCCATTATTTTCGCCATTATTTTCGCCATTATTTTCGCCATTATTTTCGCCATTATTTTCGCCATTATTTTCGCCATTATTTTCATCATTGTTCTGTCTTCACAGATCTTGTGGCAACTACCCCCTCGCACAGCTCATTTACAGTTCTCCCAAACTGTCCCGTCAAAACCGTCTGTCGCCAGTTTGCAGAAAGACCATGGGAAAGTAGTGAAGGAAATGGCATATGAGAATGAGATTTTGCCAGTCAATTCAACGGTGGTGTATGAGTCTGCGGTCAAAAATTCATGTCAGTACACCCTCCATACAATGTTTTAACTGCTGTCCCATTTTCACCGTTCTTCACATTTTCACTTCAACTCAGTCTTCCTCAAACCTACTTGTGCAAGCACAGCAGGGAAGCGAAAAGAACACATGAAAACGGGGGTATACGAGAGCACGAGCGGTGGGAAAAAAAAAGAAAAAAAAAGAAGAAAAAAAAGTGGAAAAATGGTGAAAAAAAGAGGAAAAATAGAAGAAAATATAAAAAGAAAGGAAAAAAATAGAGAGGAAAAATAAGGGCCTCTCCACACCGCATACCCCTACCTTGGCGTTGCGGACGCACAGTTCTTCAGCTCGTTTTGTATGCATCTTACCCCTACTTTTATCATGTTGGAGCTCGAGTCCGTATACAACGGTTGTATTATGAGACAAAAAAAGCGCTGAGCGACACGAGTATCGCACAGGTACAAGTAGCTACTCAGTAATTACGCCGACAGGGGTACGAATTGCCACAAACACATGGAAAAGAACACAAGGTGAAAGCACCCCGATTCCAAAGGTGTATTTACTGTGTAGTTCTTAGAACACCCGTTCCTTCTCTCTTCAGTTAGACCCGTCCACTTTAATTAGACTCATGGAAAGAAGAGTGATAAAAAAAAAGAGTAAGAGTGTGACCAAAAGGGTCCACCAAACTCGACGATGGAACGTCCAATGGAAATTCTGAAGAGTGAGTTTGAATCAGCGCATCCAGGAGATGTTTCTGTACTAGTATCATCCACATACGAGCAACACTGCACATTCTACACACCTACAAAGTTATTTGTCCACCGTCGCTCTCTTCCAGTGCCGCTTACCGCCAAGTTACAAAGTTTCGATCGACAGGTGGATCGTGTGCGCCTGTGTAAACGGTAAGCAAATTACGGCGAACAAGGCGGAGCCATGTGGACTGAGAGTTACTACAGAGTACGAGGGAACGGGACGGTCGAGGGGGGAGGGTAGACGGTCGACGGTCGACGGTCGACGGTACGAGGGGCGTCATCCAGTGGAGGGTGTCGTCATGTGGGTATGGATGGTTGATATGGTCTGCTTCAAGGCTTCAATTTGCAGTGTTTTTCTATGTTCATGTTCTCGTATTCATCTCCTGCTCGTCTGCACATCATTGGCCCCATTACATCCCGCCGTCTGTCTCTGATTTGCAAGACAACGTTTGAGGTGAAAAATTCGGGAAAAAAAACAAAGTTTATTTGACAAGTTTATTTATCTTGGAAGTTTAAAGGGAAAACTGTATGACGGAGTCCGGACCAAGTGAAGGTGTGAAAACTGGCAGTATTTCTAGTGGGAAACTGGAAGGTGAAAAAGACGAAAAGGTTGTGGTCTATGAAAAATGTCGCTCTTATATAAACGCTGCTGTTTTATATGAAAAACGCCCGCAACCACACAAATCACATCCACACACGCAGTTTGTTTCTGCTGCTAAATCGGACCTAATAAAAAACAAAAAAAAATTAAAAATTAACTCTCATTTGCCACACCGTGAGGCAGAGTGAAGATGAAGGGCAAATAAACGAACCAAAATTCAAGGGTTGCGGTTGGTCAAACATGTGTGTCAAGCATAAGGCGATGGGGACAAGTTGACGGGATCAGGGACTGGTAGTGGGCGCAGCGAGCACGGACACTCGGGGTATACACAACAGAGTATACACAGAGTATATCAGAGTATAGATGCAGCTGTTACAACTGTACGATGCAAGGCGAGTAAGAGCTATCCATGTTCTCTACAGGATTTTTGACCGATTTCTGTTGAAACCACTGGCGTTTTTGGAAAACATGCCCCATATTTCTACGGCTGTACGGTACAGTCTCGTACCTCTCCTTCCGTCCACCTTGTCGTCTACTCCTGACGTACTGATTATCGGATAGCCTCATGAGACTGTTTTAAGGAGGAGTCAAATATAAACAACGTAACCACAAGACGCACCATGGACACATGATTGCGTGGTCAGCTTGTCTGTTCAGATGACCTACCGGAAGCCCCAATAATCACAGGTATATATACGTCGCAGTCGCACGACCACTAGTCGCTACAACTACAATGTCCACCTTTGTCATTGAGCTCATCAAGTGCAACTACTGCGAAGCCCATGTTTTCGAGTACATGATGCCCGAGCATTTGCTTTATTGCGCGGATCACTTGTTGTCGCAGAAGAAGTAAGTGGCCAAAGTAGCGGCGTAGCCGAGTCGCTTTGGACGGGTTGGGCGTCATTGTTTTCATTTCATCACGGGCTGTTTTTTTTTTGGGGCTGAAATTTCGTTTTTTGCCTGTTTTTCACATTCCTCGTTTGAGGCAGTGTCAACTCCAGACGGACAGACATGTTTGAGACACGGACTCCTTTGGGGCTTTCCATTATTACTCCTGAGCCCTCCACATCACTCCTTTGGGCTCATGGGGCATAATATTTCGAGCGTTTCCTTGGGGCTGTGAATGAGGCCGGCTTAGGGGTTAGAGATACGGTATAAAGAGTGTCAAATGGATATGAAAAATAATGAACCAAGTAGGACTGAAAGGTAAAAGTATCGTACTGTTGAAATGAAATGCACAAGCAAACTGTTGTGCCGGTATCGTATCATATCGTACGTGCCATTCTAGTCTTCTGTTTGAGTAACAGTAATGGACAACTTGTACGATTCTGTCTCCCGCGGGACTCGAACGCACAACCCTCCCCTCATTCTGTGTGTACTGTAAATGGCCAAACGCCTAATGGTAACATGCACTTGACTGCTCAACTTGTAACTAGTACCAACAAGGCCCATAATCTCTTCGTTATCGCCCAATATTATACCCCGAATGTCCACACCAACGAGTATATATTCGTGTCTCTGTCCTCCACTCCGGTTTGTGTATGGTACCCCACAGCATGACTTACATCCCCATCAAATACTACAAGTGCCAACAGTGCGAGGAGATGATCCATCTCAGACATATTTTTGTCCATCCTCTACAATGCCCCAAAAAACTGGGAGCCATACACAAGCTGGATTATTACTGGTGACGGGGGAAAATGCGGCAATACTCCCTCCAACAATTGCTACAATACTAACATACGTCACTATTTATAACCTGCTACCATTACTCTGCTCATAATCATTGTCTTAATTCGCTAATTTACTCATCTCTCAAAAATTTGGTATTTTTAACATCCTGTACTGGTAATAGCGTTTTACCGTCATCGAAGTAAAAGCCGATTGACGCGACTAGTAGCACAAACGAACAGTCCAGGTGGATATTCGATCGCGTATAAAACACTATATATATCGCCAATGTCCATCACGTGACCCGATACCGAGTTCTACGTCTCTATAGCTTAATTTCAGAAAACATTGTCTGAAGAAATACAGCGCTTTATAGACGTCCCAGTCAAAACGTCATTCCTCCAAACGTTTTTAAATGTCTATTTTAGTCTGAATCGCGAGACATCTCATGGTTGGACCGTTTTTCATAGAGCACACGAAACAACACAACGAAACAACACAACGAAACAACACAACTCAACTTTTGTAAAAAACGGTGCTTCATGAACGAATCAAGTGTGTGGTAATTGATGGTTGATATGGTTACGTTTCGGTATGCAGCAAAATCCTCATCTATCTACAAGTACAACACTTTTGAGACTCCTTTTCGGTGCTGAAACCGTAAAATGGGATAGACTTACGGACGGATGCTGATATATGAAACTAAAGTGGATTTGGATTAGTTGGGAGTGAAGTAAACCTTAACAATACTAGGGATAGGGTTTCGAACAGAGAGAGAGACAAATATATTGAAGCAGTGTGAGTACTCCAGCACGATTATCCCCTTTAGTGTTCAATTCAGTATCCTTCGTATGTGAAGATTGAATGTGTTGTGATAAGTGAGGTTGTGATTCGGTGTGGTAAGGGATTGATATGTTCCGGTGGGGAATAATCGGTGCTGGCTACGTGTTTATGTGATATTATCAAGGTGGGCTGGTCAGCCGCAGTGAAACGCATATTATTGGTTGGGTCATGACTGCAGTGCATAAATGCAGGTAGGTGACGTTTTGGGACTTGAGTGATGACGTAACTTGTACTTTTTCTAACAGAAACTGTATCGCCTTGTAGGGTGTGATTCAGAGCTGGTACTACAGCAGAGGCGCACTACTTAGAGTACTGTACTCGTACTGTATCGTCATTAATCAAAGGAAGACAGCGCAATCGAAACGATATCACAATCGATTTACTCTGTTCATTTGGGACAAGTGGGTGTTCTTTTTTTTTTTTATTCTAGGGAAATAATTCTTTTCAAGTGTCCCGTGCGGGGATCGAACTCGGGTGTCTGAGGCGGCACACTAAACCTACTTTGGTGGTCGTGTGGTGGATCCGATGTTTGAGTCGGTTCGAAAAGAAAAAAAAATAGTGACCAAGCAGGCGAATACAGACTGTGATAGAATAAAAAAAGAAGAAAAGAAAAAAAGAAATTCTTGCATTATCCAACATCAAAGACAAACTACACGCCATCGTGTTGACTTGTTTTTATGCCCTGTTAACACGATCACACTTGTTCAGAGAGTGTATCTACAATGCGACACAAGTACAAATGAGAGACTAGAGATAAAACTCCCTCTGATCAATACACGACGTACGCAAATATGAGAACAGTACCCATCAGACTGTCCACAGCCACATATAGTATTTATAATCATACAACTGCAAGCTCTCTACATGCTTGTGCATCTTTAGTGTGGTCGTGTGACGGGGTGTTGAGTTCACGATACCAACGTCATTTGGTGGACATCTTAAACGGTTGATGTATAGGAGACAGATTCTGTCAACAGGAAAACACGAAACACATGAAACAGAGACAAAACAGATGAAACAGTGACCAAACACACGGAGCAGGGACAAACAAATGGTTCAATACAGTACTGTAATTGCAAACCATCAAGGAGGAATTTCCAGTAAAGTATTCATGTATTCGTCACCACCAACTTCTCCACTCCCAATGACCGACTTACGTATGAGTAATCCATAAGGGGCCAGGTGACTAGTCGCAGTCGCTCGCTGTCTAATTTTAGTCTTTATCCGTAACTCAATGTTGCTCTCAACTATGTGTGGGGCTGGGGCTGGAGATGATTACGCGGCGGGATTACGGCCAATGGGAGGCCGGGATAAATCTGGGGGACTTTTTACCTCTGTGTGGGGCTTAAACGGTGCGGGGTATTTTGTCTTGAAAATAAGGTTTAGATAAGGACTTGGAGAACCGCGGGTTTCGGGCCCTAGAAACACGTTTCCCTGGATTTTAAGGTACTAAAAATATTTGCTGAACGCTGCAGACAATAATGGTGTTTTCGGCTTTCAAAAATCTCCCATATTGCACAACTTCTACTGGATACTATGAAAACCCCCAAATAATGCAGATGTGCTTAAAGCGTCGGGTGGGAAGAATAAGGTGTCAAATCTGCAAGGGAACGTTTTAAAGTTCAGCCACAAGAAGCATTTTTTGATTACACTATCATTTGGACATGCTAATATTTCGGTATTGTGGAGGTGGAAACGAGAAAACAGGGTTGTTTTTCTGGTCAAAAAGCCCCGCTTAACCGGGGTTTCCACCCACTTTTCCTCCGTCACATACAAAAATGAGCAAATATGGAACATCGCTAGAATCTGAGCTGCACCGATTCAAGTCCGTATTTTTTAAACTCTAAAGCCTTAGCCTAACCCTGAGTCTGGGGTAAGTGCATCCGCGGTGTTATGGACATGACACCAGGAAACGCCGTAGAATGGGATAGAGCAGAGGTGTAAGAATTTGGAAAAGTGCAATCGATCCGAAATCCAACGGTGATCACAACGAGATCTTCAAATAAGTCGTTACCGCCCTCCACACACGTCTGGCTAATGTTGCCTCATTCGGAAGGGCTTGGCGACAGATTGTATGCATGAGAACATCGCAGGTGGGGGTGAAATTTCCAACCGGAGTTTTGATATTTTTTTGCCCTGGGGAAGTCACCACGATCACCTATATAAACCCCCTCGGCTCCTCTCTATCTCAACACCAACCAACAACAGCTTCCCCTTCTCCTACAAACACAATGACTCCCCATCCCTTCGATCAGCTTTCCGTGCAGGAAATGGAGAGTGTGGTTCGAGTGGTGAAATCCAACCACTCGGGCAAGGCTCTTCATCTCAAGTCCATTGGCACCGAGGAGCCCCCCAAGAGCCTGATGGCCCCCTTCCTTGCCGCCAAGCGAGCCGGCAAGAACCCCGTTCCTCCTCCTCGACTGGCCCATATCATCTACTACGTGCTCGAGGACAAGCTTGTCAACCAGTGCTGGGTCGACGTTCCTGCCGCCAAGGTTGTCAAGGCCGAGGTGTTGAAGAAGGGCATCCACCCCCCCATTGATCCCTGGGAGGCCAACGAGGCCTTTGAGGCTGCGTTCGACCATCCTCTTGTACAGGACGCCATCAAGAAGTGCGGTCTGACCCATCTCAAGGAGAACCTGACCATTGACGGATGGATGTACGGCTGTGACTCCGAGATTGACATGCCCCGGTACCTGCAGATGCTGGTCTACTGCCGAGACCCCAAGAACAACCACCAGGACTCCAACATGTACTCCTTCCCCGTTCCCTTCGTTCCCGTCTACGACGTGCTTGAGAAGAAGCTGGTTCGAGTCGACTACTGCGCTACCGGCGGTGACGACGACGACGCTGCTGTCGAGGGAGTCGGAAACTACGACACCCGACAGGAGGGCAAGAACTGCATTGAGCACTGTGTCACCAACGACTACCTCCCCGAGCTGCAGCCCTCCATGCGAACCGATCTCAAGCCCTACAATGTGATCCAGCCCGATGGTCCTTCTTACCACATTGACTCTGACGGATACATCAACTGGCAGAAGTGGCACTTCAAGGTCGGCTTCACTCCTCGAGAGGGTCTTGTCATCCACGATGTCCACTACGACGGACGATCCACCTTCTACCGACTGTCCATGTCCGAGATGGCTGTTCCTTACGCCGATCCCCGACCTCCTCTCCACCGAAAGATGGCCTTTGACTTCGGCGACTGCGGTGGAGGAAAGTGCGCCAACGAGCTCACTCTTGGTTGCGATTGTCTCGGTACCATCCGGTACTTTGACGGAAACGTGTGTGACCCCGAGGGCAACGTTTTCACCCGAAAGAACGTCATCTGCATGCACGAGCAGGATGATGGAATTGCCTGGAAGCACACCAACTACCGAACTGACGTGGTTGCCATCACCCGACGACGAATTCTTGTTCTCCAGACCATCCTGACCGTCGGAAACTACGAGTACATTTTCGCCTGGCACTTTGACCAGTCCGCCGGTATCCAGCTGGAGATCCGAGCCACCGGTATCGTGTCCACCCAGCTGATCGACGCCGGCAAGAAGTCCAAGTTTGGCACCATTGTTTCTCCCGGTGTCATGGCTGCCTCTCACCAGCACATTTTCAACGTGCGAATCGACCCCGCTATCGACGGCCACCAGAACACCATTGTCGTTAACGATACCGAGACTCTGCCCTGGGACGCCAAGAACCCCCACGGAATCGCCTTCCAGAACACCAAGACTCCCATCGAGAAGTCGTGCTACCTGGACTCGGACATCCAGAAGAACCGATACATCAAGATCTGTAACGAGAACAAGATCAACCCTGTTTCTGGCAACCCTGTCGGATACAAGGTCGGCGGCCTTGCCACCGCCATGCTGTACGCCCAGCCCGGCTCTGTGTCCCGAAACCGAGCTGCCTTTGCTACCCACCACTACTGGGTCACCAAGTACAAGGACCAGGAGCTGTTTGCTGGAGGAGTCTGGACCAACCAGTCTGCCAACGAGGTCGGTGGTGTTCAGGACGCCATTGCTCGAAACGAGAACGTTCGAAACGACGATGTTGTTCTCTGGCACTCTTTTGGCCTCACCCACCACCCCCGAGTTGAGGACTTCCCCGTCATGCCTGCCGAGATTATGAAGATGCATCTGTCCCCCAACGATTTCTTCACCGGCAACCCCTCCGTTGACGTGCCCAAGTCCAACCAGACCTTCAACCGATCCGTCGAGGTCAAGGACTGCCGATCTTGCAAGATCTAGAAGAGATGATGTTTTTGTATGTTTTAAATGAGTAAATGAATAAACGATTGAGATGAAAAGAGGAATATAGGAGCAGCCGAGTAAGAATACGAAGTAGAAGAAAAAAAGTTGAATGTGCATTCAATGACAATATCTCAACAATTTGCACTCTACAGAATTCTCACAAGTGGAATATTCCTTCTGTTGTGTTGTGAGCTGGTGCTGATTATTTGTTATGACAAAGCTACTGTAGTTGAGATTTGTTAAACAAAAAAGTCCACTGGGGGCACCTTTTCGGGGTTCCTTTGTCGTGAGGGGAATATAAGTGTCTCCTGTGATATTGCGGAAGGTATTTCCTAACAAATATGGCGGAATTGCCGTCCCTTACAATAGCAATATATCCAGATAGTGGTGCTTCAATATTTGTTTCCTGAGTACAGCTGGTTGACTTTATGGTTAGCATTAAGAGTTACAGTAGCTAAGAGCGATGCTTGATTTAACGAAGACCGAAACAAGACCGCTATGACAATTTTGAAAAGTAATTCATCTAGACGATAAGCCAAACACCCCATAGTGCACTTTTATAGATACAGGCATGGGAATCGAAATGGCGGTGTTACAGACGAATCCCGTACCAACACCGTGCACCAACACTGAAAAGATGGCTGCTTGTGGTGGTGTTAATCTATGAACCGGTGGTGAATTGTTTCGGTCGGTAATAAGCTCGTCGGTGTGAGCTGGCTGGTGTCAGAGGAGCAAGTTCGTTCAACCACATCCTCCTCTCATCCGAACCCGTCGCCCCAACGTTTGGTCATATGTGAAACATTACCCCGGTTCTCTAATTTGGATACTTTATGCGGAAGTTGGATACTTTATGCGAAAGTTGGGGAGGGGTAAAAACCAGATTTAGATGGGTTAAAGGGGATTTATACATACCGGTGGACTGGGAATACTCCCAGGAACAGTTCAATACAAAAAATACCCACATTGGCAGTACTAAAATCTCGAGTTTTACCGTCTTGAAGTTTTCGTCCGATGATTCTATCAAAATCTTATTTGCAGATGCTCGAGTTTGGTATGCTTAAATTGGGCAATATACGGACTACTGGAAGTAACAGTTGGAGTGCGAAATTGGAGAATGTAGCAGCACAGTTACATTACACCGCTTGCAGGCTATCATACAAGACTTTCAAATCTCAATTTGGACGACTGTAACGGTTTTGAACGAACAAATACAGACGCCCATGTTGCATCAGACATCTGGGGCTTCCTGAAAACAGTAAAGTGTATCCAAGTCGGTGGAAACTACTGCAGATGGTAATACAAAAAGCATAGAAATTTTTCTGTCTTGGAGTGAAATGCACTCTTTAGAATTTTCACAGCAGCTCTGTAGACCAGTACGAGTACACGATGTTTCTTCGTTTTCTGAGAGCTTTTTCAAAACCTCGTTAAACTTCCGGCCCCATTATCTTGAACCCTATTTCCCCACGATTTGAGAGCAAACAAATAACATGCTGAACTATTGATGGAACGTGTTTTCGAGCAACTATCGTAATCATTTGAGTATGATGCAAAAATTGTGGTACGTACTGCAGAAGTATCGTAATTGGAAAAACTCGTTCAAACTGTAAACCAATGGTGATGGGGACGCAAGAAGATGCATGGAAATAGATTCGGAGAGTGCGGACACAATGGCTTCTTCAGATTTCCCGTAGCTGCATTGCTGTCGGAGATAGATGCACCTTTGGTTTACCGCAAAGTAGGATAAAAGCGACGAAACTGCCACTTTAAGAAGTGATACCGTATATAATGGAAACCCTAGAAAACTGCCACTTTGATCTACAACCACAAAAGCAACTCGAAACTACTTCAAATCACCCCATCAAACGTTCCCCCATCTTCCACTCTTTTCCCGTGTTCCACGGGCGCTGGTGAGAATCGATCGGACACTCTTCTAACTTAAGCATGTCCGACGAAGACACCCTTCCTACAACTCTACAAAAATGTATGCAAAGGCAACCCAAAAATTATATCATTGGAATCCCCAAGTCACACTGATTCCGGATGTGCTTTTTTCCCCGTCAAATTTCCGTCAAGTTTCCGTCAAAATACTGTTCCATCGGCGTCTTACACTCATCGTTGTCCTAAGCTATTAACTTTGGCCGAGTGTAAAATCAACGTTATGCCTTCTCCTACGGCAACGCCATTTTGGCTCAAGCTCCATCAGATATCGCAACTACACCAGCTACGGTACGTAATTCTGCATATCCAGAGTGCTAAAAATGAACCATCGTCCAAAATGTGTCTGTAACCGCAAACATGACGAGAGAGCTGGTATTCACGCCGATTCACCACCCCAATTTCACCCCAATTTGATACCGCCCCAATTTCAGACGACACCCATTTCAGACGACACCCATTTCAGACGACACCCATCTCTCCCCTCGTAGCGTTAAGTGAACGACCTGACCTCCCCACCCACGCACTTCTACAGCTAACACTCAATGTACGTTTCGCTACGAGGGTTTTAGAGAAAGACATTAAACCTACCGTACGATACTGTACGAGAGTGTACTGACGGAAAGCTGGGAACGTGTCTTATAGCAGCAGTGCTGCTGTTTCAAAGGGGCAGGCGGGTTCTCTACTGCTCCACTCCTTGAGCTTGTTGTTCCCTGGTCTTCAATTAAAATCAACCTTCACCTCTAGGGTACTCGTACTGTACTGAACTCGTGCTGTGCTTTAGGGGTGAGAAAAGACCGTGGTCAATGTCTACAGTAGTACCAGTAGCTACGTTTTTATATATAATCGCAGCTACTGTTGAAATCTCACCAAACAGTAAATGGCAACCAAACACGTACTTGTACCGTAGAAAAGTCGACAGAAAAACACACGGTAGAAACAACCTCAACCATAGCGCACAGAACACGCCGTGTTCATCACCCGCCTCAGCTGACTGATCTATTCTAGGGCAAGTCTGTATCCAAGTCTGTATCTATATGCATCGACAAACGGTAATGACGTCACATGAAACGGCAACAACGTTAATCCGTGCTTCTTCTATAAATAGAAACTTTAAATAGAAACCTTAAATGTCTCGACGGGTGGATGGAATTTCAGGACAATTCAACAACATAACATGAGAGAGCACGACAAAGGGAAAACAATGGAGTGGATAATCCCACACAAAATCTAGCATTTACGATACCCCCGCTTCCTCCTACTCAGCAACGGCTTTGTAACCGTCACTACTTACATATCCCGCTAAAGCAGGTACCACCGCGACCCCCACTCATCTCCACTGCATATCCAAAACCTTCTCCATTCCACTGACGTCATTATCGCTACACCCTTGCCATGTTACATTGGATTAAAATAGAACACGGCTTTGCTGCCATGTTTCCAAACAGTATATATACCCCCTCCAGGACCTGTCCATATCAGTATCAAACATCTACACTAACCACCACCACTACAACTACAACTACAACAACCAAACCAACACAATGCTCTTCAAGTCTCTTTTCGCTGCTTCCATGGCCCTGGCCTCTGCCCCCGTGGCCTGTGAACCCGCCCACACTACCCTCTCCGCCCACATCCAGCAGTCCACCGAACACGCCGAGTCGTCTACTCCCAAGTACACCCTCAACATGTTCCCCCAGGCCGGAGTTATCGGAATGAAGCCTCTCCAGGTCCGAGGCTCGTCTGTGGTCTACGGACTCGAGCAGGGCTACTCCTACTTCACTGTCGACGCCGTTGGAGACAACCTGGTCAACGTGGAGTCGCCCGGCCAGGGCCCCAAGGAGCTGTACGCTGCCGACGACGGCGAGCTGGTCATCAACGAGCACCCCGCCAAGGTCGGAAACGGCTACAACGGCGGCTGGAAGTTTGAGGGCGACGGCTCCGTCAAGTCTGTTTCCTACTACGACAACCACGAGTGGTACTCTTGCTCCTCCAAGGACGATCCTCTCCACGGCGGACAGGTTGTCTACGTCAAGAAGGGCGACAAGTACGCCTGTGACGACCCCGTCAAGTTCACTGTCGGTGCCACCAAGCAGTAAGAACAGAGTAACTAATATTTAATGCATAACAAATGAGTGAATATCAACGGTAGACAGAAAGATATACAGTACTTGTAGATCAGATACGATTGTCCAAAAAGAACAATATTGGTGCCATCGTAACGGCAGAGATTCCGTCAATCTGGAGACAAACATTCCCCCAAAAGAGTACATACAAACAGACTGTATTCTGACACATCCAGCACTAGCGTTTATCACGAATGATGCATCTAATAACGCTGGCGTCGTTCCAAGTACACCTCTACAATACTGAGATCTGAACTAATCCAATTACAACCAGATTTACCTACATTTTTCCCCCAGATACGTATGTTTTGTCTTTATTTGCCGTTCGTTTCCGAGTAAATGCCATATTGTGCTGCTATCTCTCAAAAAAAGACATTTTTGCAGCTGCAGGCATCTTAACAATGTCACCGCGTTCAGCGAGAAGTATTAAACGTGTCCATGTGGTTCTCTTGTCGATAGCTGGATCTGTTGTCGAGTTGAGATGGCGTCGAGTTTGACTTACAGTTTGTTGGGAACATGAGTATTAGTTGGAGTGTTTAAGAAAACAACATGCAAGAGGAAAGAAAACAATACCATTCAATACCTTCAGTATTGTAGTTATCCGAATGAGAGTGACGCATTAAGATAACCAAAACATTTTGAACAAAATGCACTCTTCAGATTTGTCCTCTTGTATCTCTAAATATTGTTGTACTGTAGATTCATATCGGTACGTTGTCGTCGAAACGTGGTTTCTGTAGTCAAAGGTGCAACAAGCGACCCCTTGAATATTGACACTGATAGACTAGAAACTCGTAGACCGACTAATGGCGCGATTGCCAATCGAATGCACACTTTGGAATTTATCCACTGTGTCTCCTTCAAAATTTGTACCTCCCCTATAATCTGTTAAGCTATTCCTGGCCCGGTATCAACACTCTCTACTCAGCGCACTCAGTACCAGTACAGACGATACCGGGCTGGTTATTCCAGCAATAAAATCAAAAATAAATCAATAATAAAATACACGGAAAAAATGTGTTCTAAGCTCGCCATTGTCACGAAAATGCCCTTGTTTTATTTTGGAGGTCTACTTGTCAGATATCCTTGGAATACAAATCAACTCGCTACGCCCGTTTCTCACTCGTCGATAGCTCAACAGCCTTACTATATACATCTACTTCTTCTCAGTCTTAGCCTCCTTGGCCTTCTCCTCGGCCTTGGCGATATCAATGGCGTTGGCCGAGCACTTTCGCATCTCCTGCAGTTTATCGAAACATTCAGATCGCGAGTTCTGGTTGGCTCGGAGACAGTTTTCGTAGGCCTTGAGATGGGAGTCGCAATCCTTGAGGATTTTGATGAAGGTGGGGACGCTGGTCTTGACACAGGTGGAGAGCTTGTCTTGCTCCTCGAAACACTTGGTCACGTCTCCGCCTGCGAGACATTTGTGGTAGTTGAGGAATTGTTCGGGGCAGTACCGAGCGACCTAGGTTAGCACGGGAAAAAATGGATCGATGAGCGTAACGATTTGATCTCAGAGATACTGATAGAACTCGGAGATACCTGAGATGCCAGTACGATTTGAGAGCTTCCAGATTCACCTATAGGTCTTTTGGAATCTGGAACATTCGGAGAACATGAGGGCTCAGACAGTCAAGAGGTCCAGAAACAATCGTTCGGATGACAGGTGGCTCTGCCACGACTCCGACTGTCGAGAGATGAGAATCTCGTGAGTCCTAATCTCTGACAGAAGACCTGTGAGACTGAGGTGGCGTGTACACGTCCACGGTGAGTGGATCAGAGTCCGTGTGGTTGAGTTCTAGTGCAACAGACGCAATACCGTCACATTCCATCATCCCAAATCACAATACCACAAACGCAGAAACACAAACGCAGAAACACGAGCGCATTAACTTTCGCCACTCACTTTCGCCTCTCAAGATCTCATCCCCCGTCTGATCACAAACAACTCATCCCTCAACTCATCTTGAATCCATCTCCGATCCACGGAATGAAAACATCCCAAACTCGCAAATGTCGCTCTTCTTTTTCCTCCATAAAATACCCTCCCACGACTCCCCTCATACTCACATCCTCAACAAGAGCTTGATCCAAAAGCATAGACATGGTGGTTGATGGTGAAGAGTGCGAGGCTAGTTGCTGCAGTCTGATAAACTGAATCTGTTCCGAGAAGCCCTTACCCAAAGTCCAACTGCAGAACAACACCACACGCGAGAAGCGAAGGGCTTGCCTCGAGAGGATAGTCTGATTGGGGTATTTGGATTGGTTTACCAGATACAACTTTTTTTTCTAATATTCCTAACCAGCATTCCACATCATCTTCTTCTTTTTCAGCGCCTAAACCTTATTCGTAACTCGGTAAAATTTTAACCCGTTCAAATCTCAACATTTTTGTACCACACATGGGATTTTTACTTGGTCTTTATGACCTACACTTCACGATACTTCGATCTGTCTCCTCATATTTTTATTTCTTATCCCAGAACAACGAATTTGAACCCCCAGAAGAGATTTAAAGTTCACCAAAGGAACCTTATTTTATTTACGGTTTTCTTTTCAATTCCCCATAACTATCCCATTTAAAATCGTACCACTTTCTTTGGTGGTACCAAATCATTTTTCCCGCTCTCCCGTTTTCCCCAGTTCCATCCATACCTCCATACCGTTGCCTTATCTCCCTTGTCCCTTCTCCCTCCCCCCCAATTAACCTTTCAACCCCGCAGTTCGATTCCCACCAAATACATATTTCCCCCTTCTTTTTTTTTGAAACCTTCATTCACCACCACCACCATGAACGTACTCGAATCAGTCGAATACGTCGCCAACAACGCCGATGACGTCCATGTCGATGTGGAACAGTGCAAGAAAGCCGCTGGGCAAATCCTCGAGTCCATGAAGACCCAATCGTACTCTACAAAGACATGGAACGAGCCCGAACTAACGCCGAAAACTAAAGATCAGGCTGCGGTCGACTGGATTTTTCTCGTGGATCTGCTCAATTTCTCCTTCTGGTCGGATACTGATGTTCAGGACTCTGGTTTGGCCTCTTCTCAGCGGTTTACAGTCTCCTACAACGGTAAAGAGTATACGGGGTACTGGAGTTTGTGCGCAGCTGTGAACAGGGCTCTGGACGAGGGCATTCCAATTACGTCGCCTGAGTATTGGTCGCGTGACGAGTTTGACCTGGAGAAACTCCGCTACATTTTTCGATCTTGTACTGCTGAACAGGTCCCCCTGTTGGAGCTTCGCTATGAGATCATGAGAAAAGCCGGGGAGGTATTTTCGCTGATGAAGATTCAATCGTTTGCTCGATTTTTGGAATTGAACATTAGCAAATCTGCTCTTCAGCTGATTGTCACTGTGGCCAGTCTGTTCCCGTCGTTTAAAGACGAAGCTACCTACAAGGGCAAGACTATCTACATTTACAAACGGGCTCAGATTCTGGTGGCCGATATTTGGGCGTGTTTTGACGGAGAGGGGTACGGCGAGTTTCTGGATATCGATGGAGTGACCATGTTTGCCGATTATCGGGTGCCTCAGATTCTGCATGATTTGGGCTGTTTGAAGTACTCCGAGGGGCTGTATAAACACATTGGGGAGTTGAAAATGCTTGAAAGCGGCGATCCCAGAGAAGTGGAGCTCAGAGCGTGCAGTATTTGGGCCGTTGAGCTGGTGCGACAGGAGATGGAAAAGATGGACCCGGAGATGAAGGTGAATGCGATTCTGATTGATTTCTTCTTGTGGGATACAGCAAAGAAGAATCAAAAGGAGGATTATAAGGGGGTGAGCGTGCAGTGTCATAGGACGAGGTCTTGTTACTATTAGGAGGGGATATGAGGACGTACTCCCACGCGAAACGGAGGTTATGAGAAAAAATAAGGAGCTCAAGAGCCGCTAAAGAGCTCCCATATCATCCGTGGATACAAGTTCCACGGAGACCAATTTCTATGTAAATAAACGAGTATTGCCGTTGTCTCAACTCACAATTCCGGGAAGAGCTGTGAGTTACACAGCTACAGAGTATGTGTTTTGATATATCTTGAAGAGTGCAGTTGTTCACTTGTGTAGAGGCTGTACAACATGAGGTACAGCGTAGATGATGGGATGGGCCACTCAGAGTGCGGAACATGGAGGGGGTATGAGCTGGGAAGCGAAAACTCAACAATCTCCTGCCCCATACTGTACCGCGTCGGGAGCAATAATGTATGCTCTGACTAGCACACTTGTAGTGGCGCAGGTGTCATAGTGAAGGGTTCAGTCCCAGATGCAGGGCAGGTCAAGGATGGCACTGGATTCACTGATTCTATACGTATGATAGTGCATTTTGAAGCTCTGCATCGTACAGTACGGAATCATCAGTTGCCCTTCATTGGCTCTCTTTCAATCCGCAAAAGTGAACTAAAACCCGACTAAACAAGATAACCGTAACTAACGTCAAGTAGCTATCCCCCAGTACGAGTACAATTCCCTATGCGTAGCTACCGCAAGAAAT
Source organism: Yarrowia hollandica (assembly GCA_900519065.1). Lineage (NCBI taxonomy): Eukaryota > Fungi > Ascomycota > Dipodascomycetes > Dipodascales > Yarrowia > Yarrowia hollandica. The sequence goes on along the minus strand of ULGV01000004.1, from coordinate 2,145,335 downwards.
GTTAATCCAGAGTAGCTGCCACTTTTGGCGTTTTCCTTCAGTTGCTCTGTAGAGGTTTAGTCCGCGAAAACCTCTGTTTACTGTGTTAAACACACTTAAAACAGCCCTGTTAGGTACTAGAGAATGAAACAGTGGAATGTTGCAGGAGCAGCCAACATGATTCGTGTACATTCCCCAGGCGTACTCCATTTCCTGGAGCCGAACTTTAACTCCGATAACGTTGCATAAAACACCAATTAATCCAGGTCGCGCAGAAGTTGCCAGGCTAAGTTTCCCTAATCTTATGCATCTCTAAACTTTATCTTGTTCTGAAGAAATCAGATAATGCTATGAGGATGATTAACCAGCCACATACTCACTAATAGTGCAGGCAATTAACCAGTCACGTAGCCAGATGTCGGTTGTCCAGAATTACCAGTTCAATGCTTTCTCCTTGCACACCCAACCCCTCTTGGTGATAACACTGTTCAGACGATTCTCTGATTCCTTCTTCTTAACCATCAGTCACCGTCACCAACACCAAGTAGCGTGAATTCGCATCAGAGCCCACTATGTCTGCATTGTCCGCTCAGTAAATAGTACCCAGGAGCTGTTACCTCACTCTTTAACCACATTCTGTTCCCGCTTTCTGGAGACAAGCTCCCCAACACATTTGCGGAATACCACACTGTTGATGTGATCTTCCGCGTTGCCTCTGTGTCATTCCCGTCCGATACTCATACAGACAATCAGTGTGTCTCGTCTCACACCAGTGTCCCATTAGCTGGTAACTAGGCGACGTGCCCCCAACAGTCAGCAGTCACGTCTCATTCACCCTGATTCGACACAAAACCACACCCTTTTCGCTGGAATGATTGTGTTGATTTCAGGTGGCGTACGGATGCAGTTTCACATGGTGGGAGCCCATTTGGGGGTTGTTAGGATACGAGTACAGTGCGATACTCGTACAGTGCGATACTCGTACAGTGCGATACTCGTACAAGTAGCTACTGTACCGCTGTCGTGGGTGTCGGACACATGAGATGGGGCTACTATTTCATTGTTAGCAAACTTTTTGGCAGATAAGGTTCACGGAGTGACTCGGCCCACTGACAAAATATCATGTCAGGCTGAATGAGACCTATGCGCCAATTCAGTCTAATTAAAAAAAAGGACTAACTTGTGGGCAGGGGCAAGTGGCTACTCTAGGGTGTGATTAGCCGCCTGTTATGCTTTCAGTGGGGTGATATTAAGATGGGGATGGTGGACGAAATTTCAGCAGCGGGGGGAAAACACAGTGGAAAACGGACCAAGGGGTCGAGTTTAGGAGGAGTGTCCGGTCACCACTGTACCACCGAATTTGTGACGCGAAACAGCTACGATACTTGTACCCACTTCTCTAGCGGCGTTGGATAGGGGATGGTGCATGAGTGCATTAAGTTCCCCCCCCCCTGAATCTGAGCCGCTTGACCGGGCGGTTCCAGCACGGCCTGTATATATTCAAGTGTTGGACCAGCTTGACGGTGGAAAAAGCAATCAAGAAATTCGAAAAATGGGGCACACAATCGAGACGGAAATCGACATTCGCGCGTCGGCCGAAATCATATCCGGCATTTTGTATGATTTCGAGCAGTACGGGTCGTGGAACTCCTTCATCACCAAAATCACATCTTCCAAGCCCGCCAACGATTTGGAGTTTGTGGGCTCGCAAATCGAGTGTTGTGTTTCGCAAGGCGATGGCAGCCCGCCTCGTGTGTTCAAACCCACAGTTTTGACTGCGACCGAAAAAGAGCTGCGGTGGGTAGGTCAGTTATACCATCGATGGGTTTTGTCAGGGGAGCATTATTTTGAGATTGAGCCCATCAGTTTGGATTCGTGCAAGTTTCGGCATGGCGAAAAGTTCCGGGGCAGCTTACCGTGGGCTCTGGGTTTGACCAGTTTTTTCAAGAAACTGCAGCCCAGTTTTGAAAAGATGAACCAAGAGATTAAAGACATGGCCGAGAAGAAGGCAGCTGAGACTTCTATTATGTGACAGCAAAAACCGCAGAAAAATAATATCCGGTTGTACGTTGAAGGGCAGAGGGTGAGTGAGAGAACAGTTCAATATTAATAATGAAATTCAAATACAGTATCGAATCGTCGTACTTTTTTTTTTGTTCAGGATACAACAGGACATGACTTGGCGCCCAACGTAAATTCAGGGGCTAGAAAGAATTGGTTCTTTTTTGTAGTATCACGTACTACATAATTTGGTTGATCAGGCGAGTATTGTGGGGTACCTAAATGTAGCCCTGAGATCGAGGAATTCAGTGGCGTAAAAATATCTGCCGAAATTCGATTGTGGTGTCAAATAAATGGCCCTCAGGCCCTCATGTCGGTCAATAATCTAGCATAAATCACCTCACTTAAAGTTCAGCTTGCCTAAATTTACGGGAGATTAAAGTTTAGATAAGAAAACGAAGGTGATGATGTGGAGCCTTTAGAGGAATATAACTCGCTGTAGGGGTACACAACATATGTTGTTTTTTGTATAAGAGTAATTTTAATTGCCTCAATAATCCATTGGTACCGTTCCTTCTCTTATTTTCTTATCCAGAACGCTACTATGACCTACCATGTAAAATACCAACTTGCATAAAGTTCCCCACATTGGACAAAAGTTGGGTATTGATTCTATTCGGAATTAAGACGAAGTGTTGCCAGTTCAAACCACGCACTTGCGCATTCAGGGACAACTAAATAGTTAAATGTGTTTCGTCCAGGATCGAACTTGAGCCCCAGCATGATATTACAGTGGGAACAGAGGAAGAACCAGGCAGCTCAGTATCCCATGATACACCCTCGACAGTATCTCACTAGTTACAGTACCAGTAGTACCGGCAGGACACACCTGACCTTCAAGCACACGGATCGTTTAGAGTGGTTCCAAAGTGACGAAAGTGTGCTAGTTCCGGTGCACTCAAATACACGTAGTTTGGTATTTTGTGATTATTTTAATACATAATTCGAATCCTCTCGGCATCCTCTGCAAAACGCACTCTTCATAATTTCCACATCCCCACTAATTCTCAAAATAATGACACCCCTCAACGTGCGGCTCGGGAATGTTTAGCTTTTAGATCCCGTAAAATAATCTCCCCATGATGCAAACGCAGTGTCACGAATACTGGTTGGCCCCAAAACGCGAACATGTAGAGACGAAAAAGTTGCAATCGGCAAAAATGAGAGCTCTACGCTTGCAATTGCAGCACCCAAGATTCTCGTATGGTCTCCCACTACAATACTAACTGGGCTCTCTGGTGCTTGACTATGGCTGATCGGACGGGAAGCCGTATTTTCACCAGGATATGGCCGCAACTGAAAGAGAGATGTGTGGAGGGATCTAGTGAGGTGATACAAGTCACGTGAGCGTTGGAAGGTTGAAGAAAAACATCACCAGAACAACTGTGCTCGGTGGATAAGTCGCGGTTCCTATTAGAGCTGTCACTCTACGGTCTTGAGGACTATGCATCACATCTGGAGGCAGCTGGTGCAAAAAGAATTCCGCGCTGGGAAAAGTGACAACCGAGAGATTCGAACTCTCGCCTCCGAAGAGACCAGGAAATTGATTCAGTCACCTGAACCTGGCGCCTTAGACCACTCGGCCAGGTTGCCGGATGGGGCTGGGTGAGGGGGAAAGTGTATTGAGGGATAATTAGGGAATGGCCGGATTTTTTTGAATAATTCGGGAAAAAGAGCACTATATATCATGTCAGAGACTTGATAGAATACCTGAGGTGTTTTTATACGGCTCAGGTGTACCAATTGTGACTGTCCAGGGGTTTATTCTACCGTCAGACAATGAGAGTTCAGCAGCATACGGTATATGGAGCTATCAAGTATTGCTGTTTGTTGGTTATCTGTTATGGAGTGGGAAGGATTCAATCCATTAGCTGTTTGTGGTTCGTATGGTGTTTATCAGGAGACGCTCCATTCTTGTTGGACAATGAATATATTGACATGCGTTACTGTATGGAGATATGGAACAATTGTGCCGTATATGGAAATGTCTATGTAAGATGAGTATTGGTCAATTGAGTGTTAGATGATAGCTCACGTACGTAATTTATTTCATCAGAAAACGAACACTCCATATAGTATACATTTTCATCGACACTTGCATCTTTGTTCCTAGCTAGTCTATGGAGCGTATAAATGTAGCTATAAGTGAGTTGCAAATACGTGAGCTCAACGAATAAGTGAGTTGCGAATAAGTGAACTTGAAGTATCACTTCGTCATCTCTCCCAGAAGCTCCTTTTTCATCTCAATTACCACTGTCTTTCACGTGAGATACACTCCTGAGCTGTTTTCCCGCAGGCACAGGAACAAGGAGAATACAGGAACAACATAAAATACCCTTCCTGATATTAAGGCACATAAAACTAAGCTGTTTTTAGAAAATAGACACCATCAGGAGAGTCCCCAGGGAAGTTTTCATACAACGCCTTTCCCCCCTGGAACGCCTTTCACTCACATCAGCATAAATCTATGGTCTTCATACAAGCACTGGACTGAAAGTAGTAACAAAGCACACCTCAACAAGGAGATCTATACTTATCTCCTCATGCTATGGCCCCTGCATACTGTACCTTGCAGTCTTGATTGCCTTTCATTATCTCTTCTGTAGAAGATCTTACTGGCAAGTGTTCAGATTAAGCACCGACAACATATGCCGTCTTTAGTATCGTGAAGCTCTCCACTTTTGCCTCTTCTAACACTCCCCTTTCCCTGCCAAAACCGCCTCTCTCCTCCAGCTGGATAACGTTTAATATGAATTCATTTCCGCGTATCCATGCAATCACCTGCACAACACCATAGAGTAGATAGTATCTGGCCATAGAGTACACTATCATGGTCTATAGACGCACACAGCCCGATCCAGCACCGTTTTTTTTTGTTTTTTCAAACAAAGAACAGGCCGTCTATATATACAAATGGTGTCCCCCCTTTTTTCCGTATCGTGCAAACCAGCCATGTCCCACTTTACTTTTGATACCAACACCGATACCCAGGAGTACGACTTCCTGACCATGTCGGTGACCGTTCCTATTTCCGTCGAAGACTTGCTTTTTGGCCCTCAGGAGTTTACCCAGGCAAAGTCTGAGTATAACACTGAGTGCCAGAACAGCAACCAGACTGTCTACGAGACTGAATACCAAACTGAGCTCCAGACTGGCTACCAAACTGACTACAAAACCACTCTGGAGGTCCAGGACTTCATTAACTTTCAGTCCCCCTCCAACCCCATCTGCTGTAGAAACTCCTTTACCAACTTTGAACACTCCTCCCATCTGGACAGCGCCATGCCTTATGCTGGCCACGACTCTGCTCTGGCAGCCAGTCTCCTGTCTCGCATCCAGACCGACTTCAGCAACATCCAGTGCGAATCCGAGTCCGTTCGAGACCTCCTCTTGTCCGTCTACGCCAACCCCTACATTGACCTCTTTAACGTTGATATGCAGGAAATGTGCCACGATGACGAAGACAAACATCTCTACCGGTACTCCTCTGGCCGAAAAGACGATGTTTACTCTTCCATCTGGTACAGAAACCTGATTGACGGAAACGGTAGGGACGGTGGAGAACGGTACTGCGCTCCCTGCAACCAGTGGCACAATACTAGAAACCACGCCTGGGCCAACCATATGACTTCTGTCCATGGCATTTCGGCCGTCACCAAATCCATCTACCCTTTCCCCTCGGGAGTTGTTCTCGACTCCAAAACCCAGAAGCTCAAGGGCTGGTGTCCCAAGTGCAATGAGTTTGTCCATCTTTATATCAAGAAAGTAGGAACTGTCTGGACCACTTGGTTCCGACACCAGGACGCTCATATTCGAAAGGAGATGCAGGATCGTCGAGGAGGTAAGATTACCACCCCCAACAATCCCCGTAACTCGCGAAAACGAACCATTGAAGTCGTGGAGTCTGAACCTGAGCCTGCTGTTCAAATCACCCCTTCTCCTCCCGTTGAGTGCTCCTACCCTCCCTCTGTTGATGTTACCATGGTCAACAAGATTGTCAACTACAGAATCAAGAAGACTGTTGTTGATTTGCAGTCGTGGAGAGACGCAGCCGAGTCTCAGCCTCCTCTCAAGAAGCCCAAAAAGAGAGTGGAGGCTGTGCCTGCTCCTGCTGCTGTTTCTCCCAAGATTGTCGAGGTAGAGAGCTCTGCTCAAGCTCCCGTTGTGTACACCCAGATGCCTGATCTGAGCTGTCCTTCGGATGCCGCCGACTTCTCAATCCAAGACGTGGAACAAATGATGGACTCCATCGAACACGAAGATACCACCGAGCCCGAAACAGACAACTCCGTCTCGGAAAACGAAAACACTGAAGATACCAACACTGACGAAGACGACGAGGATAAGATGGGACTCTTTGAGGGCCACTTTGACAACCTCAACGGTCTTTTTGATGAGTACACTTTTTAACCAGAGATATTTACTTATTTATTTATTTATCTATTTATCTATTTATGCATTGATACCAGATACCCGTAAAAAACACTATATATACTATGTATAGCTCCGAACTAGTATTGTGATTATTTGAACGACTTGATAATATCATTCGGGTATTTTATTTACCCGGTAAAGTCTTCAGAACAGCGATTTTCGCTTTTTTTTATTTATTCTAGGGAAATACATTATTCACATATTTCAGCTACCACAGGCCAGATTTTCTTCAGATCTTAAATCTGGTCCTATGGCACAGCGGTAGCGCGTGAGATTGCAAATCTTAAGGTCCCGAGTTCGAATCTCGGTGGGACCTCTTTTTAGACCCTCCGAGGAGGTAATTTTTTTGACCACGAAAGAGTAAGCTAATTCTGTGGTGATGAATCATTATAAGCAGCATTTTTTTTGTTGGTGTGATTCAGGGGAATTGCTTTTTTTCCCCCTTTTTCTTCTTTTATTTCTTTTCTTCTTTTATTTCTTTTCTTTTATTTCTTTTCTTTTATTTCTTTTCTTCTTTTTTTTTCAACTCAGAATTAAACTTTCGGATGTGAACAGAAAGGTGGGTTTGGTTTTCACACATACTTCGTTAATTGTATGAAATGTGGGGGTTATATATATCACATTGGCCCTATGAGTTGCATAAATAGGTTATTGAAGGTCATATGAAGGAGATTTTCATTATTAATCGTGAAGATATACGATGCATAAAGAACACATTTGACACACTTTATCCGAGGTTTAGACTTTTGATACCATGACACCGGCATACCTTGGTGGGGTATAATTGGTGGTTCAGAGACACAAATGGCGATACTTTTGTATAAAATGGTCTTTAAGGTGCGGCGATTAATATTGTGGAAACATCATCTCACTATGTCCACTGTAACACCAAAATCAATTGACCAATACAATCCAAATTATATCTGACATTTAAGGTTTAGTAACTCTTACATTCAACAGCAAAGTGGTGTATAACTTGACCGTGTTTATCTCCTACCGTTGTAACAAAAACAGGATATTCTTGTATCAGGAATGTCCCGGATGAAATGAGAGCCAAATTATTTTAAATTAATCCAAATCCACCCACTGAGCGTCAAACTAGTGCACTCTAGAAGTGCACTCCCATCCGTGCGGCTCGTAATTGTGTAAACTTTCTTTGCGTTAAGTATAAATAAACGACAATTTAGTTATATACAGTGGTACATTTCTAAATGTCAGTCAGTTCAATTCCCGCTAAAACCATTGAACTCGTTACGACCGACACTAACCCTCCGCGCCCATCTACTAATCAGGCTGTTGTATATAATACAATACGGTAGTGAATGGGTTTATCCGTTCATGGACTCGCTTCGCCCAAATGGGTCTCTTGTACTGCAATAATGTATTCATTATAGGCGACAACGCTTAAATATACTGAATAAATGAAATTGTACTGCAATAATGTATTCATTATGATATTCGTTCGGTGTAAGATATTCGTTCGTTATATGATATTGGTAGTTTATCTTGCTCGTTTAAAGACGGTTTGTGGTGTGAGTTCATAAAATCGTTCTTTGTATACAGTTGCTTGTTCTGTGTTCTGATAGTGCATTCTCTGTATGCCCATGTGAGACTATTTACAGGAATTCAAGTACAGTGTTAATTAAATAATAGACGTTCGTTGTATACAAAAGGATGTTCTCCATTCACGAGTGCACTTTGCTCTGCTCGTGCAAGTCCTTCACTGCGGTACGGCTTTAACATAGGATGTTGACCGCTCAAGAGGTCATTTTCACTCTGCTCGAATAACCTCCTTCACTAATACACATACCTATACCCGGCCGTACTCACCACTCCCTCTGGATCCTCCTCATCCACTCCAAACTCCTTCATCAAATCGTACTCCCCTCTATCCAGCTTCTTGTTAATCTTTCTCAGCTTCAGCGACAACAGTACCGCACAAGCGATAGCCACCAGCAAAAAACCCGAGTTGGCTGCCATGGCAGGAGCATACCTTGGAGCAGCACTTTTGGGGTACAGGTATGCGTTCCAAATGGAGGTGGTGTTACTGAGACAGTTCATGAGCGCCAGGGCAACTCCTCGTTTAGCGGCCGGTCGAGGAATGGTGTTACTCATCCAGGTTAGAGTGACGACAAACCCCATATAAATGGAGGAAATCATGATACACATGGCAAAGTATCGAGCCCCCGTGTTCAGCGTGGCTGCGGCAATGACAAACGAGGCGATGGTGACCGAAAAGGGGACAATAATATGGTACAGTCTCTCTCCTGTCTTGTCTGCATGCCACGAGTTGAGAGGCACCAGAATCGTAGCAAGCAGATAAGGGGGACAAGTGAGCACCAGGGTCATTGTTCGGGAAAAGTTCAACGTTTCCACTACAGAAGGGAAAAAATTGGTAACTCCAGCGGCAGCCACGTTGAAGAAGTTGATTCCTGCAACTAACCACACTTTGGGGTCTTTCAGAACCAGGGCCAGGTTTTTCTTGACAAACTCAAGTCCGCTGAGTTCCGAGTCGATATCTGCCTTGCCAACTTCTCTCTGAAGTCTGTACATGGCAATGTCCTTCTCCTGCTGGCTAAGCCATCGTGTGGTTGCGGGAAAGTCAGGAAGGATCCAGTAGGCGAACGGGACCACCAGGACAGTGAAGGAGCCCTCAATGATGAAGAGCCACCTCCAACCGGAAATGTTTCGAAGTCCGTCCATGTTTTCCATGATGGCTGCGCCCAGCAGGCCTGAAAAGGCGCCGGAGATGAGCGAGCCACAGTACAGAATGGACGTTCTCAAAGCCAGCTCTTTTCGGGTGTACCAAGACGATAGGAGGAACAAGCATCCGGGAAAGTAGACGGCTTCGATGAATCCCAGAAAAAATCGACACACCACGAGCCCAGAAAAGTTTTGAACAATGGCCGTAAGGGCGGAAATCAGGCCCCAGATGAACATGCAAGAAGTCAAGTAGAGGCCTGGTTTTCCAAGCTTGGAGACAATCATGTTGCTCGGAATCTGCATCAGAATGTATCCCACGAACAAGATGGAGACTGCGGTTTGGTACTGGATAGAAGACAAGTCCAGCTCGGCTTCCAGGCCTCCCAAACGAGCAGTAGCAATGTTGTTTCGGTCCAGGTAGTTGAGAATGTAGATGAGCATGAGCATGGGGAGCATTCTGATGTCGATTCTGCGCACAAATTTCTTCTCCACTGCGAGTAATTCTTCTTCTGACAGAGAAGCTAGACTATCTGGACGGTCCTCCGCAGAGGAGTAGTCCTTGTCTGGAGATGAGTCTACAGCCACAGGGCTGATATCTTCCACGTGAGTAGTTGCTGTTTCCGACGGTTTGATTGTTGACATTGTCGCAGAACGTGTATCCATAGAATATTGTACCCATCGTGCTCTTTATATATTGTATGGAATGGACGCCAAGCCAGACGAGACAGACGTCAGACTTGGATAGTTAGGGGGTTGATTGGGCAGTATAATGGGTATTACGAGAAAAGCGGGTCATTCCTGTTCTGAAGTGCCTTTCTTGATCTCTTGTTTTTCTCCTCCCATAAAGTCAACATTCCAAGATTAAAATATCCAGCACCATCTCCATCTCCATCTCCACCATCTCAGCCATCTCCACCACCTTTATCCTACACCACCACTACCACCACTACCACGACGATCCCACTTGTGCGGGGTAAGAAAACGACGCTAACGCACGTCAAACGCGCTAGTTGCAACACTTTTTTATGATCGAAAACTGCGGGGAAATTCGACAGCGTGACGTTGACTAGGTGAGTGTTTTTCCGTTTTTCCGGCCTCCGAGACAACAGTACATTACAGTAGTGTGAAAAAGTATTGCGGGAAGATAAAAACGCAACAGATTAAAACATGGACATATTCAGATGGTTCATTGCCCGTCTGTGTCCATTCCCTGCTCAACCCACGCCCACCTGTCACGATCTCCTGGTCAACATACGCGAGCGCCAAGACTAACGTTCTCGGGATAAGCGCCGCGACTTGTTCCAGCGCATTTGCAATGTTGGGTGATGGGTTGATGAGGAGGGGATGGCAAAAAAAAAAGAAGAAAAAATCAAGAGTCACTTTGTAAATTGACAACGTGGTTTCCGGTACACTGGTTGTTCAGGAGACTGTAGACACTCTGTAAACATTATTACTCAGTCAGTCCCTGAGTCAAACTACTGTACAATAGGAGCTAATAGTTATCACTCCGAGGGTATAGGAACCACTTGTTAAACGTGTTCAGAATTCGTGAATGTCTCAAACTCGTGAACTCGTGAAATAGTGAATGTCCTTCACTCATCGACTTTTGGTGTTTTTTACTCCTTTTCAATCTTTTTCTATTCCCCCGACTCCGACCAGGACAACACCTGACTGCCAGAAGGTGCCAAAACGTCAGATTTTTAGAAAAACGTCAAACAAGAATATCCGTCTAATTCCCCTTGTCTTGTCTTGGCGCACGCGGCTATCACAAAATAAAATACAATGACAAAACTGTGAAAAGACCCCAAAAGAACACCTCTGTTGGTCGCCAAAGTGGCCCACCAAAGTGGGTCACCAAAGTGGGTCACGGTTGGTGTCAATGGTGAAGGAAAATCGTAAAGCCTTTGAAAAAAACACATTTCAGAAAGCACCTTCCATAAAGCTCATACTACTGGCATTGCTTGATTTTGAACATCTCATTTTCCCCTGCCTATAGCCAAGCCCATCTATCCTCTCTCCTTCTGTTACATGCCCAATGCTACCCAGAATATTATCAGATTAGCCGAGCTCCAGATGCAGATACAAGGCACATGTACCCCGCAAACCCCACAAATGCAGTACCGTGCGATACAATAGACAGATCCAAAAAGGACGTCACTTTTTTCAGGCCCCAAATTCCGTTTGTTATGTCGCTTTTCGGTATGGGGCTGCTTTTTTACAGTCGTTTTGTTGGGGATGCCCAGGTTGAAATAACATCTTTCGCTCCGCACATCCTAACTTGGTCAGTTTGGTAGCAAATCGATCGGGGAAATTTTCATTTGTTAGCCACAGGTCTTCTGAGTCTGATTATAGTCTTATTTTTCCCAAATCTCCTCTGTGGAACGAAATAATTCGGCGTGAATTTTCTCCCTTCTCTCCTCGAATTTCTCCAAACAAGGTTCAAAACATCTCTGGTCCCTTGGCCCAGTTGGTTAAGGCGTCGTGCTAATAAGAAATTAGCCTCTTTGCAACGCGAAGATCAGCAGTTCGATCCTGCTAGGGACCATTTTTTTTTCCTGCGAGATAAACGGTTTCTCTGAAGTATGCAACCAGCGGAGTGGTGTTTTTACGCTAACCGAGTTTCTACATGATTTGCAACTCCATAAGCGAGTGTTTTATGTCATCTCGTGCTGATGTGCTTCAGTTTTTTTGTTAACGAGGCTTAAGTAAACGCCCAAGTAATAGATATCCACTTTACGATACTCTCTAACTCCATCAAAATAGCTTCGAGTTGAACCAATTCATCTTGATTGCGTTTACATGCTCTCGGGACGTCTCATATCACTTCATTCCACCTGCATACCTCGCCGTATCACGTTTTTCATCGTTAGTTGAATTTCCTTTTTCCACCTTTTTTTTCCGCGCCAATAAGTTTTAAACTTTAAGTGCATTAAGCTTTTCTCAACCTCATCGTTTTTGACGGTCCATTATTTTTCCCCTGAGTGGGGAATTTGTCTGGGTTTTCGACAGTCACTTATTTGACACATCTTGAGTCGCCAGCCTATATTTCAAGTCTTCACCTTTAACATTGCCTATTTTGTGGCTCTTCCAAACATTTCCTCTGAGGTGTACCAGATTAAGCCAAGTTTCATGTGTAGAGTAAAATAAAAAAACAAAAAAGTGAGTAAAATGAGAAGAAATACATGAAAAATTCATAAAAACAGACAAAAATTACCACACCTCTTGTTCATGCTAATATCACGTACACGCTTCCATCGCCATCCGTTTATGGTAGAAGACGTGATGCCGCTTGTCTCGTTAATGCATTACTGACGCACACCCACATGTCCAAAAGCCACCTCATCACCTCCACCTGTTGACAACATGTCTGAAACCTCAGCTCTGCGCTCGTTTGACGCGTTTCCAAAAGTCGACACTGCGTACAAGCGGCAATCGACTCGCGGTGGCCTGGCTACGCTGGTCATAGGTGTTCTCTGCTTCTACTTTCTCTGTTCGGAGCTCAGAGGGTACTCCAACGGCCATGAAGAGCACATTTACACGGTGACGAAAAACCTGGCTGAAACGATCCAGCTCAATCTCGACGTGACGATGGCCATGCCGTGCAAAAACATCAAGGTGGTTGCCAAGGATTTTTCCGAAGACACGTTTTTCGCCCATGAACTGCTCAATATGCAAGGGCTGACCTATGACTTTGGCACCGAGCGAATGCAGCACGATATCCACAGCCACAAGGCGTACGAGATGAACAGCAAGACGCTGAAAAAGAGCAAGTTCAGGCACCAGCGGACCGGAGCCCATTCTACTGACCCTCATTGTCGCATCTCTGGATCGGTGCCTATCAATCATGTTGAAGGAGCGCTTCAGATTTTTAATCTGCCCGATAATCAGTACTTTTTCAACCCCATGAGGGTGTCCGAGGGGCTCAATTTGACCCATGCCATTCACGAGCTCTCGTTCGGAGACTACTTTCCCAAGGTGCTCAATCCGCTAGACGGTGTTAGTACGGTCGCAGAGGAGGCACTAATGTCGTACCAGTACTTTTTGTCGGCCGTTCCTGTCGAGTACTCATCGGGACGAAAGAAGATCAACACTTATCAGTATGCTGTCAAGAAACAGACGACTAATCTGCAGGAGCATTTTGTCACCAGACCTGGAGTTTTTTTCCACTACGAGTACGAACCGGTGACGCTGAAGATTAGGGATACAAGAGAGACCCTCACGGTGTTTGTGGTGAAGCTGTTGTCTATCCTGGGAGGTTTTGTCGTGTGTGGAAGTTGGATAGTGAGAGGAGGAGAGAAGGTGTATGAAAAGGTGGTTGGAAAGAAGTTGAGTTATGCGGGTTTGCAGGGAGGGTTGTTGGATCGAAAGGGATAGGACGCGGGCATTTGAGCACGTAGTCCAAAAGTGTACGACCCAATGAAGGAGGGTACGAGGACATAGTCCGAGTGTATCCACCATATATGGAGGGTACGGTAACGCCGTCGGAATGTATCCGGCCCGTCTGTAGTCCTCATAAATTCAAGAGTCTTGGGGACTTGTCCAAATGCGTCCTATTACATGTATACATCTTGGACCATGCTAAATAGCTAGAAAAATATAGATTAATGCTGCTGTTAGTGGTTTGTTGTAATGTTAGAGAGGGTATTGACCACCCATTACAAGTAACGGATTGACTCTCGTGTTGACAGCAATACGAAAAACATGAAGGAGTAGGAAGTGTTGATGCGGGTGTCATGCATAGATGTGTTTTTATGAGAACATGAGCTAAGGTGCTCATAACTTCTGTTGGGCTGATAAAACAGGCTAGATTTTTCTAGGGTAGACAGATACCGCTATTCCAAACTCGCATATCAAATTTCAGCTCCATCCGTCATATGTTGCGCTTTTTGGAGGCTGCTCTGTTACGTGAACATAATTGCTCCAGAAAGGATTAGTTGGAATCGAACTCACAACAAGAAAGGCATTTATTAGTTGGAATCGAACTCCCAACTTCTCATCAAGTGCGTTGAGAGGAGTTCTGGAACAACTGAACGAGCAACATGGGGGAAATTCTGAAGAGTGCGTTTTGTAGCAGATGCGTCGTTTGCTATTTGGGCTGGTTTCTGCCCTGAAGGATGGCCATTATGAATCCCTTCCACTTTACAGCTCAACATATACAGTACACACTGACACAGATTTTATTTGATTATTCAGTTTCGCTGTTGAACTCGTCTTACAACTCGTTCAATCGTGTATTGCATCCATTCACGGGCAGCTCTTCGAGCCACCCGCTCCTCTAATAACTATCAATCATGTACTGCAACAACTTTGCCGAACTAATGGGGCTCTTTTTCCACACCTTGGAAACGCCTCCCTGTTTCGGACTGTCCATGAGCAACGGTGCAAACACGTCCAGAGCCGTTTTCAACGTCATGGCGTTTCTATCCACCAACAATCTGATAAACGAACAAATGTAAATCATGACATTGGCGTTGACATTCGGAACAGCTTCCAGAATATGAGCAGCCACATCTGCTGTATTGTCCACTCCTCCTCCCATAAAGGGGATTCTGCTTCCTGTTCCAGCAGCGATGGTTTTCTCAGGAACAGACAAGTAGGCGTACTCTGGGATGATTCGCTGAGACAGAGACGCCAGCAGAAGATGGAGCTGAGAGGCGACTGATTGAGGACCCAGCTCGTTCTCATTCAGCATCTCCGCGTTGAAGGATGAGCCAGTATCGAGCCAGTCTCTGATATCCATTTCCAGATGGGGGTCACCTGGAGAAGTGAACAGCCCGGTTAAGGAAGACTTGACTGCTGGGGGAGTCACTGCTGCTGCTGCTGTACCCGGCTTTTCAATGCTAGGACGGGCAGATCTGTCTCCTTCCTTGCCTCCATCTCGATCCACCACCGACCACAAGTAATCAACACACTTCCAAATCTCCTGGGGCATGTTACTGACCACCTTTCCGTCTTCTGAGAGCCCGTTTCTTGCTCCGTTAGGCAGCCGAGAGAGGTAGTCCAAATCCGAACCGAAACAAGACGGCAGGACGTCATACCCAGTATCGACAAAAATATCCTTGGAGTCTCTGACATGAATGATAGCGAAGGAGTCGCATGAAGGAGCTCCGATAGCTGCAGAGAACGTCACCTCCACAATCTCCTGATCTCCAGGGAGCAATTGACCTGCTGAGCTGCTGAGGGTGATGGATGGAGAAGACGAAGACGATTTGTCTTTACTGGCATCCTCATCAAAACCAGAAGTTTGGGAAATCTCCCAATGAGCAACTGTATGGCCGGTGTTGTGGATGACCAAGGGCACCGTTTGAGTGGTCAAAACCGCTAACTGGACTCTCAGACTCATGGGAGAAACGGTCACTTCAGGCCGGTCCAAATTCTCTTGAACTCCGACAGATTTGAGATAATCGTTGACAATCTGGGCACGTTTGTCGAAATCAATGAGAGGTAGGGAGAGCGAGAACTCAGCAGACACAGGTTTATGGTCGGAAACAGTGTACTCCATGTGACTGTGGTATCCCTTTTGGACGAGTTCACATCCTCCCCAGGCACGTGACAGGATTCTATCAGTGTAGGAAGGGGTTCTGAGCGTGTCCAGCTCGGAAACGGTGTTTTCTACGTACTTGTAAGTCGGAGGGAAGTCAATGGGGTGTTCATTGAGTCCAGCAAGTACTCGTCCGTCTCTTGTATCCTTGAGAAGTTGGTCGTGGGCAAGCAGACCTGCAAAATCGTTCTTTTCAATCATTTCTCGAGCCTCCTCATGGGTCTTATCAATTCGGTAGTTGAGATCTCCAAGGAAGAAGATGATTGTTCGAGGATCTCCCTTTGGAGAAGACGCAGAGAGTTCGGAAACGGCACTAAGATTGGAGTTCTCATGCGGTCTGGACTGCTGGGCGTTCTCTGGCCATTGGTAAACGGCTCTTGAGTCCGCGGAAACCACACTTTCCGCATCTCCAAATTCACGCCCATTCAGGTTCGGAGACATTTCAGTGACTGTAGTGGCTGCTGAGAACGGGCCTCTGATGCTCTCATTCTCCTCAGCCTCACTTTCGGAGGAGCCCGTGCCGAGGAACTCACTGGAGGCATTGTACTCTGCGTACTTCGCATCGTCAGATGCAAGAGAAACGGCACTTCCTGTATCCTTGTTCGCCTTCACTTTAGCGTACCATTCCGGACGTCCAGGCAGCTCCAATCGACGGTACATTTGATCAATTTCCCATCTTCTTCTCACCACATTGTTATCTCCTGCAGACAGATGGCAATTCAGGAAACAAACGCGTGTTCCAGGCACGAAAAAGCCGCCCTTGGACGATTGAGTGGAAGTAGCTTCGCGTCCAATGTGCATTTCCACCAGAACAGCGCCCTTGTTTCCCCAAACGCCGAGGAGTCCTGTTCCTGCTGATTTGACACGCACATCTGAAATCTGGCTCATGAGCGACTTTCGAGCAATAACGATGATCAGGAGACCAATCAGTTGGTTAGAGGAAACAACGTAGTTGGAGTAAGGATCGTAGTACGCGTGTTTGTTGGTCGACGAAGATTCGTAGCCGGATGCGGAAGATTCGTAGCCAGGTTCAACGTCGGACTTGGCCGCGTTTTCAGACGCTTCAGAAGTAGAAGACGACTTGGGGGGCGTTTCAGAAGACTTGGAAGAGTCCTCGGCCGTCTTGGACTCCTTTTCGGACTTGGAATCGTCAGTTTTCTCCTTGGAATCGTCATTTTTCCTTGTTTCATCCTTGGAGACGTCCTTTTCGGTGGTATCACGCTTCACACCTCCACCAACGTCCCCTTCGGGGATATTGGCGTCGGTGTTCGCCTTCTCCAACGTCTCCAACACTGCCGCCTTCCATCCATTCAACGTCTGAGCAGTACTAACCAATCCACTGACCGGATCAGCTTCCTGCAACGCCAAAACAGTCACGTCGCTCTGGGGCAAAAACAACGAGTCCAGGCGCTCGTCTTCAATCACTGGAGGTGCTCGATTGTGCACATTCCATGTGACCAGCCTGAATGACAGCTCCTTGGACTCCAAAAACGTGTCTATGGAAATGCCATTGGAGGGAGACGGGGTCTGGAGGCCGGCTGTGTCCACTTTCACGGTCATTCGAGATCGCGTACTGTTGGCAGTGTTTCTTCGTCGATACACTCTCTCGTAGTCCGTGGGGTTTGACAAAGACGTGGTGGAGGCAGCAGAGGGGTCCATGGTCACGTGAGGGGATCTCTGGCCCGGTTTAGAAGCAACAGGGGTCTGATCTGGATCGATTTCAGCAGCTGGAGCAGAAGTAGACGGCGTAGACGGTCGGACCTTGGGGAACTCCATTTCTGCGTCTGAATCGGAATCTTCGTCATTAGAAGGAACGGTCACTTCTGATCTGGAACCAGCGAATGTTCGGACTGATTCGGGTGTAGGAGTGGCTGTGTTTTCGGAGTCCACGGGGACGGGCGGCGGAGCTCTTTCCACCGCTGGCTCATTCGTCTCAGGCTCGATAGGCTCAATGTCTTCTTCTGAATCGTCTTCATCGGAGAGAGAAAAGAGGTTCTTTTGTTCAGTGTCGGGGGGAGTACCAGTGTCTGATGAAGTTGAACTAGTCTCCTCCTTCTGCTCCGTATTCACCTCCTCCTCCGTATTCACCTCCTCCGCCGTATTCGTCTCCTCCTCCTTGTCGTTTGAATCCTTGTCGTTTGAATCACCATCGTCCTCCTTTACAGGATCTTTGGTGTCCTCCTCCCCCACCACCTCCACCACCTCTTCAACCTGGTCATCGTCCGCCTCTTTTGTCACCTCCTTGTTCTTGCTGGTTTTGTTCTTTCGTTTTTTCGCCATTCTTGTGGTCAGTGCAAACCGTGTCAGCCAATCTAGTTGCAACCAAATATCCAACCGTGTCCATCGTGCCTGACACCTGCACAAGTTTATCGCCGTTGGAGTTTGCCGTATGAGCAGACGGACCGGAGTGTCACTGGCAGGAGCTACAGAGCCCCAAAACTGCCAAAGGCGTCGTCGATCTACCGTTTCCAATGTCTATTTTCCGTTGTCAGTTTTCTGTGTTTTTTACTATTTTTCCCGCTTTTTATTCTCCCACTTTTCAGCCCGTTATCCTATCTCCCACCCTCCCCTTTTTTCACCCAACGTTAATGCGACACGGTCTTTAGTTTTCTAGAAACTGGAAGGTGGCACGTTCTGGTTCTGGAGCATGCAAGGAGCTAAAAATAAGCGTTGAAAAGGAAAAGTCAGAATACAGAAAAAATCAGAAAATACAGAAAAAATCAGATAATACAGAAAAAATCAGAAAAAATCAGAAAAGTCAGAAGTCCAGCAGAAAAACATCCACAGTCTACACACTAATAAAAGTAGTTTGACAGCCTTATCTCTTCCCATTCACCATCTTACCACCATGACTACCGGCACCGGTACTCGTACAATACTTCGCACCTAATTATACTCTGCTGCATAGATGCAATCCAGAAGACCTCTTGCTTTCCTGTCTCAGATGATCGAGATGTTAAAGCCGGTTAATGGCTTACGGAAGAAACAACGGCAATCTGAATATACAAACGGTGGGTACGAGTACTGGTACAGTATCAATTCGTTCATATGTCAAGAGGTGTGCACCTCTACCAGGGTACCGTACGTGTAACCGATACACTCTACACGTTTCACCTACATTTCCCCTACATTTCCCTACACTCCCCCTACGCCTACACATCTTTTATATGTATATACTCTACTCAGAATCAAGCAACGGTGCAAAGCTACCAGTCGTCAGATGTTCGCTCACAACCCAAGAAGCGAAGGACAGATCTCTGGACTGGACAGTCGTCGTTTTCGGTTTGGCCTGACGGTTTCGGGTTTCGAAGTTGAACTTGGGTAGTACCGCTCACTACATGCACCGTCCCAGGGACTCGAAAGGTTCCCCTTTTCGCTTCTCAATAGCCGCATCAGAAGCATCCAGTCGTGGGCCTGGTAATAGTGAATCAACTTGCTGAGAATGTTGGACCCATCAGCCATGCTTCCCAGGTTGTGAAGCACCTCGGCGGGAAGGTATCTCACCAAAGCACTCGCCTTTCTGTGCATGGGCACGTCCAGTTCCACCAGCAGACCAACCACACGGCTCAGGTAACTGAGGGGGGACTTGTCGGAGGTATCAAAGTGTCGTCTGGCTATTTCCAGCTGAAGCACGACAGGAGAAGAAGACGTTTCAAAGTAAAGGACTCCGTTTTCGTGTAGAGGTTCGAATTTCGACTGGGTGATTCGTTCCTCTGTGTCTTCTTCCTCCAGGGGTATCTTTGCAGGCGTTGCCAAGGGGTATGGGGGGAGGTATCCAGAGTACATTGTGTTGAGTATGTTTAGAGGGAGTGCATTTTTTAAGGGGGGGAAGCCTGTCTTTATATATTGTGGTTAAAGACACAAACACAAACGATGGGCTCTTTTACACATGTCAACAAAAGACGATATTGAAGGTGTGGAGCTGTTTGTGTTCGCTACTCACAAACAATTCGTCCTGTGTCCTCCAAAATTTGTGTTGCTTCCTGTCTGTATGGTGATGATTGGGGAATCCGTCCAATCGGAGATGTAGAGGCGTTGGGGGAAATCCAAAGAGACAGATTTACTAAATTGAGTGCTCTGAATCGAATAATATAATAATTTACACCCCTTTGCATACAAAAATTCGGAGATGGCTGCGACCTCTGTTGTTCATGTGTCTCCAGTTTAGACTCTGTAATGTTAAGGAGAAGGGCATGTCGGAAAAATGGAAGACAGTAGAATTTGAGGTTGCACATGTCCAAATGGAAATCCAAGAGCAGATCTGTGTTCAGGGAGCTCCGACGAATCGAATGATGTAAAAATATGGACCACCTTACATATGTTTTTCTCGGGGTACGTACGTTTAGCTGTCTTCATACAAGCACTGGTTAACTTGTCTTTCAGGCCTCCAAACGGAAACCAAAGTATACCGTTGTAATATTTGAGAGGGGACGAATCTAATGGTACCCGTTTACATACAATATTTTCGTGTGAGCTACCAGTGTAGTCTTTAGCTGTTGGGGATATACCATACTACATTGATGTTCAAGGCATCAGAGAGAAAATCCAAATATACCAGAATGATCATAAGTCTCAGGGAAATCCATTGGTGCAATTATCGACACCCGTTTACATACATATTTTTCGAGTTTGAGGTGCTGTGGTGAGCCGTACGTTGAAAGATGAGTCTCTTCAAATATCTTGAGTTTGACCGTTCATACAGTGTCCTTCTTATAGCTAAGACATTAAGAAAACATACAGTACGATACTAGTATCAGACAAGTCTCGGAGAACATCATCTAGGTACGATACTAGTATCAGACAAGTCTCGGAGAACATCATCTAGCCACTGGCACAAATACCGGTACAACCAATGTCAACTATGGACGTCGGCTGTTCATGGCGCACACACAATCCCTCCAAAGTCACAAACAGCACCCGAGCAAACACCCTTCATATCCGCTCCAGTTACCACCTACATATTACTCGTACCTCGGTCGGTCATTTACTGCATTTAATTTCCACTCCTAATCGAGCACCGCAGTTCGAGACTCAGAGCACGACACTTATGGTAGCGCCACATCGAGGACCCCACGTGAGGAGGACGCAATTTACGCAACCAATTCGATTGTGCTGACCTACCTGTTTATTCGTTTCTCCCGTTTTTGGGGAATTTTCCTCTCATCTCCTTTTTTTTCGCTTCAACGGCGTGCTCGTTGCATAAAGTTCACGCGTCACCGCACATCACCATCTCACCTCACTCACCTACCTGCCCCCCACTCGACACCCACGTCTCTTCTCTCTCCATGCCGCTGTCGCTCACGTCTGTGTTTGTGGCGGGCTGCTGCCTCAAACTGCTGCTCTTCTCGGCCTACCATTCCACCGACTTTGAGGTCCACCGCAACTGGATGGCCATCACCTACCACCTACCTATCCGAGAATGGTACACAAACGCCGTCAGCGAATGGACGCTGGACTACCCGCCCTTCTTTGCATACTTTGAATGGGTGCTGTCGCATCTGTGCCCCCAGTCGGTGGTGGCCGACGGAGCGCTGGATCTGGTGGAAAAGGGCTCGTACGGAATGCCCACCATTGCCTACCAGAGAACCACGGTTATCGTGTCGGAGATTCTGCTGTTTGTGGCCTGCCAATGGTACGTCAACTCGTCGGTGGAGGACCGCGCGCAGTTGAACAACCCCAAGGGTAGCCATGCGGGAGTGACACGAAAGCTCTCCACCATTAAGGAGTCCAAGGAGGAGAACGAGATGGAAGACACAAACGCCCAAGACGACCACCCGGAACTGGCCACGTCAAAGGCCAAGCCCACGGCGAAACTCCGAGCCTTTGCCGTGGCTTCCTCGGTGGTTCTTTCTCCAGGACTACTCATCATCGACCACATCCATTTCCAATACAATGGATTCATGTACGGAATCATGATTGCAAGCATGGTGGCGGCTCGAAACGGCCAGCCGTTGCTCTGCGGCGCCCTGTTTGCAATCCTGCTCTGTTTCAAACACATCTACCTCTACTTGGCTCCTGCCTACTTCATTTATCTTCTTCGAGTGGTTGTGATTCCCGGCAACTCGTTCAAAACGCTCAGAATCAACTTTAGAGACACGGCGCTGCTCGGAATGATTGTCGTTGGCACCTTTGCAATCTGTTTCGGGCCGTTTGTGGCGTTTGGCCAGCTGGAAGACCTCAAATCGAGACTCTTTCCCTTCTCCAGAGGCCTCACACACGCATACTGGGCCCCCAACTTTTGGGCTCTGTACTCGTTTGCCGATAAGGTGGCAGTTACAGTTCTCAAGGGCCGGGGAGCTGTCACGGGAGGAACTAGAGGTATTGTTGGTGACGTGGCCTTTGGAGTTCTTCCCAATGTTTCTCCTTCCACGACCTTTTTTCTAACTCTGTTTTACCAGCTTCTTGGACTGGGCCCTCTTCTGATGAAACCCACATACGCGCGATTTGTGGGAAGTATCACTTACTGTGCCTATGCCAGTTTTCTGTTTGGATGGCATGTTCATGAAAAGGCGATTCTGATGATCATTATTCCGTTCACATTTGTCGTGCTTCGAGACAAACGTCTGTTGCTGGTGTTTGTCCCCCTCACCGTCTCCGGTTACATTTCGCTCTTCCCGCTGATCTACACGTCGGCAGAGTTCATGGTCAAGATTCTGTACACGTTTGCGTGGTTCTGCATGTACTTTTTGTGGTTCAACCATCGCCTGGTGTCGGACCATCGAAACAGCATTACCACCAGAGAGTTTTTGCTTGATCGGGCGTCATTCTTTTACCAGATGGGGTTTGTTCCGGTGGTGGCTCTGTCAGTGGTGCTGGATGGAAAACCGGGCATGGAGTTTTTGGGACTCATGATCATGTCGGTTTACTCGGCCCTGGGAGTGGTGGGAAGTTTTGTCGCCTATTCGTGGCTGTACATGTGCGAGCCGGGCATGTGGTAGCAAGCCTAGCAGTATTCACTTCGCTTGTACTGGCGAGTGCCTGCATGTCTAAGCATGCTACCGCATTAGCGAGGTTTACCAGTACGAGTACTTGCGCTCGTTTACATATACATACGTCCTACCGGTACACTGTACTACGGTGCGGTACGGGACAAAAAGATCCACCATAATCAGCAAATTGATAGGGGGTGACTGGCGGGACTCTGCACTGACCAATGCAAGGCCAACTGGAGGCAATTGTAGTGCGGCTTTGCGCTCCGCTATTGAAGTAAAAAAGAAAGATGAATGTGTTTTTGAAGAGTAGAACTGCAGCAGAGGCGACAGGATTGAAACCCTGTGAATGTTATTTTGGGGACTGCGTGGTGTTGATTGTTGTACGGCTGTGGCCGGTGTATTATATTGAGAAGCTTGAAGATGGTCAGTTGTAATCGAAGAAAAGTGACGTGCGTTCGAATCCAGTGGTCCGTTCACTCTTGGCCCTGTTTATCCAGAATTAAGTGTTTCAAGCCTAAATCGAACTGACGCCTATTGGAGATGATTGAGCGAGCTTGCGAGCTCTGTCACCGACAATACGAGGACATGGTCCAATAACGAGAGGACGTGTCCAATAACGAGAAGATGTGACCATTAACGAGAGAAAGTGGTTTGTCACCGACAACGGAGATACCAATGTTAGCGTAATCCAGATCAACCACTAATACTCTCGGTGGATTGAATTTGGCAGGCTAAGAGTATGCCGAATGGACTCACACAAATACGGACACTCTGAACTAACAATTAATCAACTATAACTTATAATGATGGTAATAAATATGCAGGAACCACGGCTCCACGAGATGCTCAGAGTGCTACCTCTTACGAGTACGTTTTCGAGCTGGAGACGCCGTAGTGTCTTTGGTTGTTGCGGTGACTGGGATTGGAGTCGATTTTCGGGTCTGTCGACGCGCCTTTTTATCGGCCTTGATTTTCGCACATGCTTCACAGTACCAGTCGCCTCGAGGAGGATGTTTGAGGCCCACACACTTCATGTGGAACCACTCGGTTTTGCACTCCAGCGAGTCACAGGCAATCATTTTCCCCTGAGACGGTTTTCGACACAGGCAAAACACCTCTTCATCGGGAGGAGTAGGGGGAGATTTTTTTGTCTTTTCCTGCGATGCTTTCTTTTCCTCTTTTTCCTCCTCCTCTTGCTCCTCCTCATCGACAGCTTCCTCAGCTGCCTCTTCGACAGTCTCCTCGACTACTGGACTATTTTCGGTGTTTTTCTGAGTCAGGCTCTGGGATCGAGTTCTTCTTCGTTTCGGAGAAGGTTCTGTTTTTGCCGTGGTTGCTGACTGTTCTTCCGAGTCCTCTTCCTCCATTTGAGCTGGTTCAACCTCCTCGGTTTCTTCCACAATCTTCTCCTGCCTCCCCTCCTCCTTTTCCTCATCCTTTTCCTCATCCTCCTCCTTCTCGTTCTGCTTTATGTCCTCCTCCTGCTTCTCCTGCTTCTCAACCTCCTTCTCCTCCTTCTCCACCTCCGATCTCCTTCGTTTCCTTCTCTTGCTGGCCTCCTCGTTGACGTTCACAATATCCAATGAACTGAGCTCGTGCAAAATGCGGTTCTCACGCTTGCGCCGTTTCGCATTCTTGCTTTGCTTATCTTTATCTTCATCGTCCGGAGGAGTCGACGGAATCAGAGGAATGGTCTCTTCTGACGTGACCACACTCGGAGGGGAATGCACGGAAAGAGACGCAGATATACTATCCGGTGGCGATGAGGGCACACCGTCTCCTCCCCGTCTCTCCTTCCTTGCCGCCTTTGGAGATTTGGGCGACTTTCCTGCCCGAGTTTTGCTGTTTCGCGTTTTCGGCGATTTGTTTAGTTTTTCCGCAGATATTATGGGGGTGGCTGGTGGGACAGCGTGCGTTGTCGTTGGGCTTGTAGCGGGTTGGGCTTGTTTTATTTTTGTTGTTGTTGTAGGTTCCGTTTGTGCTGTGTCCGTTTGTGTCAGCCCCGCCTCTGTGTCCATCTGTATATCTGCTGCCTCCTCTTCAACCTCTCCATTCACTTGAACGCTGCCGTTCGCTTGACCATTCGTTTGCACCTCGGGCTGAACAAAGGAAACTTTCGGGGAGGACACAATCTGCTTGTCGGAATCCCCAACAAGTCCGTTGGTGGCCTCAACAGGCCCATTCGTCATCTCCACAGCCTCAGGAACATTGACCACCGCCTCGCCTTCGTCTCCACTGGCCAAAACGCGTAACGCCTGGTGTCCCTTGGCCAGCTCCGCATCGACCAAACGTGCCACGTCAGCGGCTTTCACAGCACTGTTGTGTTGCAACATGGTCAGCTGGTTGTAAATGCTGGAAATCTCTCTGCGAACTGAGACCGAGGAAAGCGGATACGCGTCTGGGTCCGAGGAGCATTTGGAGGTAAGATCTTCCAGTTGGCGAGATAAAAGGTCGGTGCGGTCTCGCAACGAGTTTAACAGTGCAAGCGACCGCACGATGGCAGGAGCACTATTGTTCATTGGCCGCAGATGTGGTGTTCGTAGTTGTGCTGGTCTTGGGGGCTATTGGAGGCCTGGGATATTATGACAGCTGGATAAACTTTTCTGTGTATTAAGGTTTGGTGAACATAGTGCGATTTGGTAAGCCGGGGTTGAAAACAAGGGTAGTTGAGTTATTATTTTATCTGTGCTCCTTGTAAACGGAGGAGTAAAATGATACCAATATTGTACACATTCTGATATTTTTTTATTCGCTGCGTCAAGTTCAATTCCAACGAGTAGGGGCTGTTGGGAGTAAAGGGGCGGATGTCGTTTGCGAAACTTTATTTCTGGACCAGACTGATGTTCCGTTATTATTGAAACCTTATTTTCCAAAAGATCAGGAAAACAGATTATGATCTTATGGAAGGGTCCATTTACAAAACCTTATTTTTCAAAAAAGAATAGAGACAGATCAAGATGACCGAATTTGCCAAAGGGGATAGGTAAAAACCTTATTTCTGAATGCAACCCCTTGGATCGGGTTTGAACCTTATTTAACAGGTTATGAGAAGACCATTTTTGAGTGCAGCGATCAATGCACCCGGTATTTTGCTTACAGACATTCACCATCAAGATATCACATCCCAACACCCCAGACGCAATGACACGTTCCCTTGATCATACCATATTACGGTTCCGAGTTTAATACTGTAAATGGCAAAGCGCCGAGCATATGGGTTAGGGTAGGTTTTATTATACGCTAATTGTCATTGGTTGGGACTTTGGGTGTGGATAGTGAAATATCGGGCGAGTGTAAAGTGGTGAGTGTTTGAAAAGCGGTTTGAGGGGGAGTAGATGATTGTGGTGAATAATGGTGGATGTTTGCATGTATATATACGTATTTTGTACGTCCTTACCACCGCCGGCAAACGGCCAGCGCAATTTAAACTCCAGAGACCAATGGCAGCACACTCTTTGCACGACAACACAAGTCCCAACCCACATTTTAAATCAGCCAATCACAGGTGCGCTTAATCCTGCTCCCGCATTTTTTACCACCCAAGTACGTTAACTCGGCCTGCTACACTCTTCCATCAAAAGGTTTGTCACCACACTTTTGTAACCGATATCCAGGGTGAGTACTTTGGCACAATGGGGAGGATGGAGAGACGGCTTGGTTGCACAGAGTCACGGTCTCGATCAATTGTCAGCCGGAGGATGAATTTCTTTCAGTGTGACGTTGGTTGTGGACGACGGGCTATTTACCGCAAGGTGTGAGGTGGAGGATGGTGGACATGTGTGGAGAGGTGTGGCCAAGAGGGTGACGTGGCCGAGTGTGTTTGTGGGCGATGGAGTGTGTGTTTGTGGTCTTTGGGCTTGTGTTTGTGTCACTTTAGTGGATCGATCTATGACTGGTCGGGCGACACGACAGTGGTGTAACGAACAAGACGACACGACGCCCGACACGACACATCGCGATGAGCGACACAAACACATACCGACAAGCGACACAAACACACACGGTTAATCTCCGAGGATAATACACACACCACATCATCGACCACTTGACATCCATTGCCAATCAACACCTCACCAATCATCGTCGAGAATCACATCTAGAAACGCCCTACCAGAGTCAATGAGACTCGCATTTTGCGGTGTTTGTGTCAACCGTGAGCTAGCGCTCGCGCTTGTGTACCCGCTTCGCTCGTGTTGCTCGTGTTTGCTAACCCAGATGTTCAAAGCAATCCCCCTTCGACAGGCCCTGCTCGGAATCTCGTCCGCCGTGTGTGCCGGTGCCACCACCACCTACTACTACACAACCAAGGCCGAGGCCATGACTGCCGCTGAGCACGGTCTCCACCCGGCAGAGTACCCCTGGCCCCAGAACGGCATGCTGTCCACCTTCGACCACTCGTCTCTGCGACGAGGCTACCAGGTCTACAAGGAGGTCTGCGCCGCCTGCCACTCGCTCGACCGAATCGCCTGGCGAAACCTCGTGGGCGTGACCCACACCACCGACGAGGCCAAGGCCTTTGCCGAGGAGCTCGAGTACGACGACGAGCCCGATGATGAGGGTAACCCCCGAAAGCGACCCGGAAAGCTCTCCGACTACATTCCCGGCCCCTACCCCAACGAGCAGGCTGCCCGAGCCGCCAACCAGGGAGCCTTCCCCCCGGATCTTTCTCTGATCGCCAAGGCCCGACACGGCGGTGCCGACTACATTTTCGCCCTGCTGACCGGCTACCCCGACGAGCCCCCCGCCGGTGTCCAGCTCGCCCCCGGAATGAACTACAACCCCTACTTCCCCGGTGGAGGCATTGGTATGGCCCGAACCCTGTTTGACGGCGTTGTTGAGTACGAGGACGGCACCCCTGCCACCACCTCGCAGATGGCCAAGGACGTGTCTGCCTTCCTGACCTGGGCCGCCGAGCCCGAGCACGACGACCGAAAGAAGTTTGGTCTCAAGGCCATCATTGTCATTTCCGCCCTGCTTGGACTGTCCGTCTACCTCAAGAAGTTCAAGTGGGCCCCCATCAAGAACCGAAAGTTTATCTACAACACCCCCAAGAACTAGATGCATAGTTAATGAACTAAAACAATTGAAGCAAGACACGAGCAAGCCACCACGGAGCGAAGCGAGTGTGCAGTCAACTGTAGAACAGTGACCGAGGTCTGCCTTAGGTGTAGACCGGTGAGCGGCACACTGGCCATTGATGTGACGTAGAACTGTAGAACAGACGAGTATGAGCGTGGGACCGTCAGTAAAACATAACAGACTGTATCTGAGAAGTAGGTGTAGCTACCGGTACGTTAATAAAAAAACAGTGCCCTGATATCGAGGCACCAACCGTGTCTTTTCTACCATCACTGTACGTGGTAAAACTTAATGGGGGGGTACAATGTCTGGATAGCACCAATAGGCACAGTAATGGGCAAATCTATGTAACCATGTCACCATACTTCGCTGGCACCAGTGTCGGCACAGGTCTGGGTAGGAAGAGTCTCCCTGCATGAATGTATATTACAAGTATGGTACTCGTACTCGTGCTGTCCTCGTGCTCATACCGTACGAAACGGCTATGAACGGTGTACACGTGTCTTACAACTGTACTGTACTGTACTGTGCTGTGCCCTAGAATGAAAAAAAAACGTATCGTCGTAAACGCCATTTCGACATGTTCTAATCCCTTTCTGGAGTGCCGTTCGAGCCCTACTCTGAGCCTCCCACAGACCCTACCCCTACGTTTGTTACGTCCTATTCTACAGCCCCTCCTAACCTCAGCATACTACCGTACTCGAACCGTACAGCGCCGTACTGGAATACAAGTAGTCTCTCAAACGGGGACAAACATGCCTCGTTATCTCACTTTGCAACATGCTCAGCTACTCACACGTTAGATATTCCGCCATGCACTACCTTCCACTGTCTACGTTTCAGAGATGTCATGTTCGATTCCTGTAGCTACCGTTTATATTTTCATTTCGTTTTTGTATTTTTTGTGCCAAAACAAGGCCAAAACGAGCCCATCATGGTAAATCGTCCAGCGGCTCTGCTGGTTCTCACCTTTCAAATATCATACATTATGTTACATTTGTCCGTCCCATTTATACAACCCGGGACTCCAGCTGCGGTGGTGCGAGTGTTGGTCGTTCACAGATTATCAGATTAACCGAGTATCGTACAAGTAGTATCGTACATCCGAGGTCCAGCTTACTGTGGTCCAGCTTACTGATAACTGTGGTCCCGCTCGTCGTAGTCGTTGACCGATTAGCCCGCTTGTCGTTAACTCGTTGCTCCGTAGGGTGCGGTTCAGGAGTGCTTCGCACCACTTCACCTGGTGAAACCCGGAATCGCAACCACCTCCTCCTCCTTCTCCTCCGGCTGAGCAGTGTTGTAATGCTGGGTCGAAACATGCTCCACTCGAGCCATTCCAGCCCGACTCGTGGCGTTGTTGACACCGGGCAGCGTCTTGACCGAAACTCCCTCCTCCTTGGGCTCATAGTACTTGTCTCGGAACGAGGTGGGATCGCCAGGACGAGGTCTGGCCCAGAAACGCGTCATTCGATCCAGTCCTCCAGAACACAAGACGTGACCTTCGGGGTGATAATCGAGCGTAGACACACAATAATCGTGTGCTGAAGGGATTGTGTTCACTGGAAGGATTCCCGAATCAGGACCATAAGCTCCTCCAGCAGGAGTAGTATCGACCTGGAACGTGTAAATGGAGCCCGTTTTCGTTCCTGAAGTAACCACATTGGCATGTGTGGGATGCCACGTGAGCGAGAACACGTCTGAATCGTGTCCTCGAAGCACTGCCATTGATCTGTCTCCTCGCGTGGGCATATCTGCTCCTGGTCCTGACGCCGCCTCTGACGATCCCGAATTGAGCATTCTAAGGTCGAGGATTCTGCACGTTCGGTCTCTGCATCCTGCGGCAAGCAGCCTCTTGGTTCCTGTGGGCTGGAAGGTGGTTTTCATGACTGTGTTTTTGAATCCGTGAAAGGTGTTGACGTTTTTGCCTGTTCTAGGATCCCACAGCTTGATCAAGTTATCTTTTGATCCAGACACAATAAGACCCAGTTCGGAATGCCAATCGACCGACTTGACATCCCAGCCGTGGCCCTTGAGCACAGTTTCCGCAGAAGACGACTCGTGGAAGTCCCAAATCTTGAGTAGACCGTCATCTGAGCCTGTGACGAATTTGTGGTCCGACGGAGCAAAGGCCAGTTCACGAATCGACTCTCTGTGCGCTTTGTCAATCACATTGACACAATTGAGAGACGGTTGCCAGAACTTGACGTTTCCTTCATGGTCTCCAGACAAGAGCCATTCTCCGGAATGCGAGTACTTCAACGATCTAACTCCGCTCTCATGGGCCTGCATGATGGACTCGAAATTGAACGTCATGCCGTTCCACAATGTGAACTCGCCCGACATGGAGCCTGTCAGTAGACGTCTTCCGTCCGGAGTCCATGTTGCCGAGTACACCGGATGACGTACTTTGTTGAGTGCCACCTGCACGAATTTCGCCGGAGTGGCCGCCACAGACGTAATGTGAGGGTTGGTCGATCGTAAAGACCCGTTGATGTTTGTGTACGCTGAAGGAGGGAGTAGATCGACGATATACGACTGTTCGGAACGCATGTTTGCCGGCTGAATAGTTCGTCCACTGAGCCGATCCAGATGCCATTTTCCAAACGCCGAGCCGTGGTCGACCGTTCGTCGATGCGCTGGCCGTCGATCTTCCTCGCCCGCAGGTTGTTGGCGAGGTTGGTATCCTGCTGCTCGTTGGTATGTGCTGTACATAGGTGGCTAGATCAGCGGTTGGGCGTTCGGTGTGTGTGTTTTGCGTCACGTGGTGGATTGTATGCGAGATTTCGGGTCGAACAATGCCGGTTGCGTCTATTTTCCGCTCCTGACTGGCGTTTTACCGTAGTGTGTTGTGATGAAGAGATGGTGAGCTTTTTCCATTTTCAAAAGAGTAAGTTTGGTTGTGCATGAACATGAACATGAGGAGGTGGAAAGTGAAAAAGTGAAAAGTGGGAAAAAGAAGGGAGGGGGTGAACCTGTCTATGGTTGTTTTTCCGCTTATTACTCATGGCTTCTTATCTGTAGTGTTCCATTCTGCCCCATGCTGCCCCATCTGCTCCACACGGCTCCATACTGCCCTCATACAGTGAGAGTGTGGAAAACGTGAGCAAGAGGGAAATCGGAGGATATGGATGGATTTGCCGGCCTCAATTGAGTCATCAACGCGGCCGCCTAGCTTGTAGCTCTTCTGGAGCGGTTTCTGTGGTGCTCTTGTTGCTCTCTGGAGCGTATGTCGTGGGTGTAGACGTCCAAGGGAACAATGTAAAATGATGGAAACCGGCAAGCGAGGAAATGGGAGGATTATGTGATGTCTGTGTCTCGGATAACTCCTGTTTTTGATTCCCTCACTGCTCGAACACGTCTCATATGACTACAGTATTGTACTGTACTCGTACTGGTACGGTTGCCCTCCCGGTTTGGTCTGTCCAAGGCCCCGTTCAGGTGCGGGAAAAACGAAAAAAAGAACAATGAGATGAACTCTCCAGTACAAATTATCACGTCAGACCAACCCGTTTCTCTCCACCACCGCTGCAACGCCTTTTGTTACTCCTTGGGTACATTACGATACGCCGTCCTTCAAGAGGAGCGTAATGGAACAGCAAGATAGATACAGTATAAGTACTGTGTGCTGCACAAGTAATTCCATGGAACCAGTTGTTACTTGGATAAATCACTTTTTGTCCTCCTCTTCTGGAGTGCGATTTATATAGAGTACAGTAACTATCGAATGCATAGGTCCATACGCTTTACACACCCTAAACCAAATTCATATATTGAATTGAATCTCATCCAACAACCCCCTCCTCCAAACACCACTCCCAAAACGCGCCAAAATGATCTCCCTTCAGATCCAAAAAACAACCAGACATTAATTGCGTCATTTAAAACACATAAAGCCCCGTTTGGGCAAAAAAGACACCCTTACGGACGTCTTTTTTTTCCTCCGATACCGGGAATCGAACCCGGGTTCTCCGCGTGAAAGGCGGAAGTGATAACCCCTACACTATATCGGAACGATTTTAATTTTTGAAAAAAAGTGGGCTCTGCCCTCTGACATCTGCTGACTCATACGCGGATCGAAAACCTTAAAATCTTGTGCACCAAATCTGCAGCCGAGCGTCCAACATGAACCCCCCCTTCATCTTTTTCGCGCCATCATGTTCAAAAAATTCACACACGAAAACATCAACTCCAAGGCCAACGTAAAGTCGTCTTCGCAGCGGGCTCTCAAGGCCAAGCTGGTGGCCCAGTTCCCCGACATGGAGCCTGTCGTGGACCAGATTATGCCCAAGAAGGCACAGCTGGTCCATGTCAAGTGCCAGGAACGAATCTCTCTGTACACCATCGATGGCAAGGTCATGTTTTTCCAGCACTTTGACGACGAGCTGGTTCCCTCGCTGCATCTTGTGCATCAGTTTCCTCAGTATTTCCCCTCGATAAAGACGGATCGCGGCGCCATCAAGTTTGTGCTTTCTGGAGCCAACATCATGTGCCGCGGCTTGACGTCC
Organism: Yarrowia hollandica; assembly: GCA_900519065.1. Classification (NCBI taxonomy): domain Eukaryota; kingdom Fungi; phylum Ascomycota; class Dipodascomycetes; order Dipodascales; genus Yarrowia; species Yarrowia hollandica. Next base: position 2,113,101 of record ULGV01000004.1, on the reverse strand, counting down.
AAGGGCGCAGAGTTGCCCAGTGAGCCTATGGAGAAGGACTCCATTGTGGTGGTGACGGCCGAGGGCAAGGACCATGCTCTGGCCGTGGGCAAGCTGACCATGTCCACCAAGGAGATTGAGGAGGTGAATAATGGTATTGGCGTTGAGCTGTTGCATTATCTGGGAGATGGGTTGTGGTCGTACCATGAGTAGACCGGGAGACCCAGGGAGAGTGGTTGAACGAGTGACAGTGGAAAAACGGTGGAAGGAATTACGAGTCCAGCGGTTGAAGTTACGACTACAGTGGAAGCGTCGGGTTCCAAGGGACAAGTCGGCTGTACAGAATCGGCTGTACGAATGATACGAGGTACAAGTTAATCAGTGGCAGCTAAAAACGACATTGGAAAAAGATGGAAAATAAAAAATGCAATTCTTAAAAGTGAAGGACAGACGGGTGTGAGTGTGATCAGTAGTTCTGATAGGTGTGGAGTAAAGCGGTTCGCCGCGATATGGAATATGTTCAAGTGTAGCCCGTGCAAGTGTTGTACAGGTCACTGTAAAAGGGTTAGAGAAAAGAGGAGTTGAAAAGGGGATGATTGGGGGTGTTTTATCACGATGGAGGAAGGATGTAGGAGAGGAGATGCCATACAGAAAGTTGTGTTTAGGGCAGTGATACACAGCCCCGTTCATGGATGCTCAAGCTGTAGACAAGTGCCCTTTACAGCGGTAGTAGCTCTTGAGTATCGCTTCCCACGCACGACCCACTAGTTACCAGATGTTATACACAGTGGGCGAGGGGCAACTGTCCGTATGGCAATCACACGCGATGGCTCGAGAGATTCCTGCCGAGTGCCAAGAGCGCAGGAGCCAGCCGAAGGAAATCAAGGAGATGGACCTAGCGCACGGCTGAGAGTCATCGGCTGGGACCACAACCGCAGATCTCGTCCGACTATCATTGTCCATCTGAGGACGACACTCCATGCTCAGACAGCCCACCTACTTTCAAGGCACACACACAAGTTGTCCAGGAATCTGCAACGGAAATCCCAAGATTCTAACGAGTGCACTCGACAGAATGGCATGCAAAAGAGTTGAGCGCTAGTAGACAACTCTAGACTTCCCTGTAGTACGTACCACACAAGAAGATGAATGTGAGCAACAGTAGTCATATTCAGAGTACCGTAAGCCAGCCACTTTCTCCAACTACGGCTTCATCACTTCCCACTTCCCACCGGCCATCCTCCCCTGTGTGCCCCCTTATGAGCCGTCCTATCGTCTCCAAATATGGCTTAACAATGACACGAGCCACCCTTTCATTCCTCCAATAAGGGCTTCCTCTGGGCCACCATCTCGTCGTGCTTCCTTGGTTGGCCTAAGGAAAATCTTCTGGGCCAACCTCTCGTCGCTCCTTCTCGATTTTGGTCTCTCGTTTCGGCTAAGTGACGACAATCTCCACTTTTGACTCCCCCGAAACACCATAAAAGTCCAACGTTTTCAGCTCATCATACACCTCGATATCATCAATCACCACCCTGCTCCCCCTCAACGGCGACAGCCCATTCTTCAACAACACCCCAAACTTCATCCGCTGCACCGAGCTCTGTCTGTTGACTCTCTGGCTCGTCTTTTCCTCTCTGTCACCCCAAAACGTGCTATAACTCACCCTAACAAACGCTTGACGGGCGGTGGTAAAGTTGTCACTTCGCTTAGGGGTCATTTCGACCGCCGAGATGCCCAGAGACGTTGTTAGAGCGTCAAAATGTGCCTGGTTGGGCCCCTCCGACCGAGGATACTCGAGTTTGCCCTGTAACACGGAATTCACAAAGTAAATCAAGCTGTCCGAACGCTCCTGGGCAGCCACAAACCGTCCGTTCAACGTCTGCAACGTACCATGCCATCGTGCAATGATTTGCGAGTCGATAGGAGACACGGAGAGCGTGGTTGTGGAAAAGTCTTCCTGGGTGAAAGGGTTGCCGTTGATACGGAGAGAGACCAAGGTAGGGTAAATGGTGCATAGCGCGTCGAAATCGGGCCATCCCAGACCGTTATAAGACAAATCTAGTTCTCGTAGGGTGTGAGACGAGGGTAGAGTGCTCTTGGTTATATTGTCAAGGTTGTTGTTTGACAAGTTGAGACAAGTTAGCGAAGGGGGGAGGTGGACACGTGACAGATGATCCAGATGGTTGAATGATAGATCGAGAAACTCCAGTTTGGTCCCCCGCAAGTCCAGACTCCTGATGGTCTTGTTATGTGCCAAAACGAGATGTGTGAGATTTGGAAAGTGCGACAGAATAGTGGTTATGTCAGATTCAGACAGGAGGGTGTTTGTGAGCGATAACGACGTGAGTGAAGGGAACACGCCACCATCTTTTGTATCAACACAGAACCTGTTACCGTTCAAACTCATCCATTCAACGTTTGGGGTGGTTTTGAGACACGCCAATACCGTGCCAAAGGAGGTAAACAGGTTGAACGAGAGATCTAGGTGGACCACGTGGTCCAATTGGGGTAGACCACGTGCCGTGCGCGTCTCGTGGGCCATGTCGCTGACTCCCTTGTTGGCCAGATTGACACTGGTCAAATTCTCCAGCCCCTTGTTGTCAAACCCCAACACCTGGCCCATCTTGGACCCGATTTTGATCTGTTGAACCCGAGACTCGTTCGCGTACCGCTCCACCAGCGCGTCCTCGAACGACGTGCCCCATCGCACCTCTTTTTTGTCCAAAGATGCGCGTTTCAGGAACGACCCTGCGTTTCCCTGCTCACGACACTCAAACAGACGTATCCCCTTCACAGCTCCGTTGTTTTTCCCCCGATTGGCGTCGTCCCATTCCACGCCGATTGCCTGTTCCCCGGGCCACACGGGCACGTCGCTGCCTTGGTACCGCACAGTACAAAGATGGCCGTCAATTGATAGTCGCGTGTTGAGCATGAGTTGGGAGGTGTAGGAGAGAAGAGGAAGTACGAGGGTGGAAAATCTGGGGAAATGGGAAAATGGGAAAATGGGAAAAAGTAGCGGAAAGAAAATGACCGAGAGAATCGAGGTTTGCACACAAGGAGATGGGGCTGAATGCGACTCCATGTATTTCCACCGTATCTAGTTCTGAGTCCATAATTGTAATAGTTGAAGGGTTAACTATGTTTGTTGAGAAAAAACTGATAATGCAGTAATTACTTCAATTTCCAAGAAATGTTAGTTAACAGAAATGATGTAATGAATAATTTGGTGGTTGTAGTTGATAAAAACGGAAAACCAAATACATGGTCTGAATAAGAAGCGCAAGACGATCATTTCTATATCTTAACCTCCCACCCTTGCAATTCATTCTTTGTAGGTATTTCGTCTGAAAGTCAACTAATAAATAACACAACAGAATACGATAAAGGAATGGGGGTATAGCTTAGATAGGGGTATGAATAAGCGTGAAATCGACCAGAGATATCACCTGATTTGAGCCCTTTTTGATACCTCTTAAAATGACATTGTTTGAGACGAGGTAAAGCAGTATGACGTTTACGCGCATGTGGAAATTTAGCGTGCATTTTGTGGTCTTACGAGAGTTACTTGATTTGGGTTAAGTAATAGTTAGGGGGTCTTAACTAAACAGCTAAAACCACGTACGGATGTCGTGGGAAGAAGGGAGCTTGATGGGGTAGCCTTAAATCGAGTGCGAAATACGACGGTGCTGTCAGTTTTGTGAAATCTCTCGAAATGCGGAAAATTGAGACGTATTAGTGCAGTATGGGATTTACTCATTGTTGGTTTATGCGGGTATATTTGGGTCTGAATGGTCTTCTTAATTAAACTTGGGTAGTATGGTAAGTAGGGTTGTTAAGAGAAGGGGAAACGTGCTGTAAAACAATGAATTCTTGGTGAATTTTCATAAAAAATTGACATAGCTATAAGACTGAGTCAATAAACACGCTGTCAAATTTGCAGCTTAATCGGCTGTAAAAAGAAGAAATTTGACACGATCAAAAATTGCTGGGGTAGAGAAAAGTTCAAACAGATTAAGGTTATGTTTCAAAAACAGGTGGCCGAAGAAATGTTCTCTTTGGCCAGAACTTTTGAATTGTTTCATAAAAGTGCTGCTTTCATGGTCTCAAAATGATCCTCGAGAACTCCCGAGTCGTGTCATATAACAAAGACGCAAATTGGACATGTCCACAAAGAAAAAACAGCCAAAACGTTCAAATCTTCTCAAAAACACTCCGTCAATAGATATACCACTAACACCCTCCTTGATACACCTTTCTCAACCGATCCCTCTACTCCCTTTTACCCCCCTAATTCCACCTCCACCTCCACCTCCACCTCCACCCTCCCCCACTCATGCACGTCCAAAAAGCAAAGATATTATGGGGCTTCTCAAACAGCAGTAAACAGCAGACGGTGTACGGCATTCACCTCTGTCTCTCTCTCACTCTCTCATCTGACACAAACGCAACTGCGTCGTCGTCTCCGGCTGTATATAATATCGCTGTTTATCGTCGTCATTGTCATTGTCGTTTGCGATTAAGTTGTGCAGTAGAGACACGTTATGTGGCAGGAGGGGCAAGAGGGGGGGGAGGACGTGAGGGAAATAAATCAAAAGAAATGGAAATAAAATGGGCAAAATGGAGGGAAAAAGATGATGATAATTTTCACGTGATTCAGTCCATTTTTGTCCTCCCCCCCCCGTTCCTCCGACTTCTATCACGTGTTCCAGCTCTCGCTTCTCTCCCCCCTTACCCCTGGATTGGCATATCATCACACGAACCCCAAACCTTATCCCCTACACGTTCCACCATTACGTTTAGCACCGTCCTACTTTAGGATCACCACTACGATAGTACACGACTGTACAGCAGACAGAAGCAGTTACACCGACCACGGGCGCGCAGTTACACAGACGCAAACATAGACGCACACACAGACGCACACACAGACGCACACTAGTTACACAGACGCAAACACACAGATACAAGTACACTTGTCTACAACTGTCTTACTTGTACAACTTTCGCTGACGACTTATAACCCGTACAACAGCTCACTCTCGATACACACAAACTGCTTCCTTGACTGCTTGTTTCTTCGACTGCTCATTCCTCTGCTTGCCGTTCAACTACTGCTTGCCAACTGATTGTATAACGTACAAGTCGACACCTGACGCCATGTCCTTCTTCAACTCCTTCAGCCGGGGCTTTGGACGAAGCTCCAAAAAGTCCAAGCCCCAACAACCCAACCAACTGCCAGCATCAGCGTCGTCCGTCTCAGTGTCGTCGTCGTCGTCCCTGTCCAGCATAAGCCGAGCCACAAGCTACACAAACAACTCTGGAGCAAACACCATGGCGTCCTCGGGCGCAGGAGCAGGCAAGGTGCAACAAAAGCCGCTGTTCATGTGCCAGCCGTTTGTGCGCCAATCGCTGGTCACAGGCAACTTCAAAACCATTGTCCAGCTGCCCAACTACGTCGACACAAACGAATGGCTCGCGCTCTACGCCTTTGAGTTCTTCTCCCTGCTGAACTCCTTCTACGACGCAATCTCCGAGTTTGTCACCCCACAGGCCTGTCCCACCATGAACGCGGGCCCAGGAATCGATTACCTCTGGATGGACTCCTCCAAAAAGGCCATCCGTCTGCCAGCAGCAACATACATCGACTATACATTCTCTTGGATCTCCTCCAAGCTCGACGACCGAAGCATTTTCCCCACAAAGCAAGGAGTGCCCTTCCCGCCGCATTTCATCAGCATTCTCAAAAACATTTTCCGACAAATGTTCCGTGTTTTTGCCCACATTTACCACAACCATTTCGATAAGATGCTGCACTTGGGTATCCAGAGCCACTGGAATTCGCTCTTTACTCACTTTATTGGTTTCGTCATCAATTTCGACCTTATTGACGAGAAGGAGAGAGAGCCCCTGCAGCCCCTTATTGATTCTCTGGAGGCCCAGGGAATGTTTTTGTAGATATAGATGGATGGATGGATTAGATTGGAAGAGTGAGAGTGAGGGCTTGACAAGCTCGAAGAGCTTGAGAGCTTGAACACTGAGCGTAGTATTGTTGAATTGTGGAATTGTATAATTTGTATTTTTTGTAATTATTTTTGTTTCCGATTCTTTTCCCCGATTCTTTTCTGAATTTCCAGAGAATTTTCTTGAATTGAATTTCTTGAGAATTTTCTTGAATTGAATTTCCTGATTATTTTTAAATTTTGCGAATTTTCCTGACTATTTCTCAAATTTTGCGAATTTTGTTTGATTTTTTCCCATATTTCCAATTATTTTTCAAAAATGATAAATTTTATTTTTAATTAATAAACACATTCCCTTGACAGAATAAATCCCCATAAATTCCCCCAACCCCTCCCGAGTCTCTTTATAATGTTTCAGAATTTCTCCTATTTTTCTTGATTTTCCAAGTATTTGTGTTTCTTTTATTCTTTTCTGGCCTGATGCCTCCTCCACGTGTAATCTTAACTGGGTTTTGTGAATTTCAGTGAATTTTAGCAGATATTCTTGATATTATCTATTAGAGCTAGAAACTCAATTTAAAACTGTACAAAAATCTCACTCCATTATTCCAATGTATCTGCCACTGATGTGAAATCCTCAAAGCGGCAGCTATTTTCTCCGAATTTATGTGATTTGTTCCGGTATATTTCGTTCTCTGACAATTTCCGGAATTATGGTTTCAAGATTTTTGGGTGGTTTCAGTCTTTTGCAGAGGTTTTTAAAATATCTGACGATATAATAAACCAGAAACAGTGCAATGACGTATTTCTGTATGTTTTAGTCATGTTTCTATAATAGTTTCAGCAATGTTTGGTTTTCTGTGAGTTCTTTTCAATTTTTACAGTTCGTTTGCTGGAATTACTTATAGCATTTATGAACTCTGCACAGCGTATGACGTTTTGAAACATGCAATATAATTCAATTGAAGCCTTTTTACCAATTTGTCTGAATTTGTCTGATTTTTCTGGACCGCTACGATTTTTTCGAATTCTTTTGAATTTCTTTTCATTTACCATTTTTTTCAACACTAAAATTCCGCTTAAAATCTTCCCATTCCATAATTCCAAATGGCTCCAAAAAAACCCCACAAAAATCACCACGGTACTGCACCCGTTCTCTATTGTACTGCCAGGGCCCCCCTCCCCACCACTCCTCTAGTCCACATTCCCTTGTCTTTTTGTAATATTTTCTTTTGTCAATAAAGTTCGCTACCTGGGATTGTAATTAATACACCACCTTGCCTCTCACCAGATCTCCACCACCCGTCACACAATGTCGTCTTTCGTCTACATGGACATTGCCGTGTCCAACGAGCCTGTTGGACGAGTTGTCTACGAGCTGTTTGAAGACACGCCTCTTACGTCGGCCAATTTCAGAGCTCTGTGCACAAGCTCTCATTTGGTGTCCGGCTCGGCGGCTCCTCTGACGTACAAAAACTGCAACTTTCACCGTATTGTGCGCAACTTTGCAATCCAGGGAGGCGATGTCGAGTTTGGAGATGGGTCAGGCGGCGCCAGCATCTACGGGGCGTCTTTTGACGACGAGAACTTCGTCCACAATCACGCGGAGCCCTTCACGCTGAGCATGGCCAACTCGGGGCCCAACTCCAACAAGAGCCAGTTCTTTGTGACGCTCAAGGGCTCGCCTCATTTGGACGGCAAACACGTGGCGTTTGGAAAGGTTGTGGCTGGCAAGAGCGTGCTGCGTCTGCTGGAAGACGTGGCCACTGCGCCCGGAGACGCTCCTATGGTTCCAGTCATCATCACCGACTGCGGAGAAATGCAGAGAGACGCCAAACTGCTCATGCCGTTCATTGGGTCGCAGGACGGCCTGACAGCGGATAAGTACGAGGAGCACCCCGACGACAACTTCAATCTGGGCAAAGAAAAGGGCGAGCTCAACTTTGACGACCCCCAACAGGCCTTAGCCGTCACCCAGGAGATCAAAACGTACGCTACAGAGGTGTACAAGTTGGCGGCGGAGACGGAATCCGAGGCGGAAAAAACCATGGTGCTCAAGGTGGCGCTGCAAAAGTACAAAAAGGCCCTGCGGTACGTGTTTGAGCTGTCCCCGGACCCGGACGCCCACAAACAGGCGTATGACGAGTTCCAAAAGGTGAAGCTGGCCCTGCATCAGAATCTGGGACTGGTGGCACTTCAGTTGAAGAACTACAACGCTGCCATCAAATCTACAACCTCTGCCTTGGAAATGGACATCTCCAACGCTAGAGATAAAGCCAAGGCCCTGTCTCGACGGTCGCAGGCGTACCAGGGTCTGAAGAAACACGACAGAGCCGTTGGAGACCTCCAACAGGCCCACGACTTGCTTCCTGGCGACGCCCAGATTGCAAAGAACTTGACAGCCCTGAAGGAGGACTCGGTCAAGAGGGAACAGAAACAAAAGGCCCAGTACGCAAAGTTCTTTAGCTGAGCGAAAGAGGGGGATGAGGGGGAAAAACAGATATAGGTGAATACTAGTGCAGTGAGTGTGTCTGGTCGAAGGAGAGAAGAAAATCAGCGGAAAAAAATGTGAGAAAAATTGGAGATAATCGCAAAAAAATCATACAATCCTGAAATAGTTAATTGAAACACTACTAAAAGAGGTGATGGGTTGGGGGTCTTTGAAATGTCGTTATTAATTTTTTCGGATTTTCTGGATTTTCTGCATTCTATAAAAAATGAGGAAAAATGAGGAAAAATCAGGGTAAAGAAGGGGAATTTATTGTCCATCAAAAAACCACTATAAACCCTACTATTTGTATAAACAAACAGTCGGAGCGTTGACGGGTATTTTTTTCCGATTTTTTCCGATTTTTTTCGAATTAAACTTATTTTATATTCACATTAAATCGATTGAGCCAGAAAATCGGAATAACATCAGAACACTTAGAAAATCAGAAAAAAAACAGCCCAAAAAAAAACCGGAAAAAACCAAACAAATGGGAAGGGTATTTAAAGACCCTTCAGGAATACAACCAGATCATTATTTCTTTAGTTTGATGTAGTTCCAATTTTATATAAATTTATAGACATCTTATTTAAATTAATTCATATTAAATGAAGTTGAAATCTTGAAAAATCTTGAAAAATGTGGAGAAAATCCGGAAAAATCCAACACAATTGGGGCATCTTACAAGATCTTCTAGAAACATTTGGAGTCCACAATACCGTCGGTTTAATGTAGTTTCAATTTTATATCAATTTATAGGCGTTTTATTTGAATTAACCCAAATAAAGTGAAGTTAAATTCAAGAAAGTCAAGAACTTTAGGAAATTCAGGAAAATTCAAAATAAAGCCAGGAAAAGCCAGAATAATCTCGAAAAAATCCGAAACTCATACATACCGCTTCAACCAGTCTCTGAATCCTCACTCCACCCCCTTCCCAACCAAATGCAAATTGTGGCAAATTTTCAGTATTTTCTTTTCACATTTCACCCATCACAATTTTACCTTGTGGAATAAACTTTGCCCTCATCTGCAGATTTTTTTTTATATTTGTGCGTCCTTTCATACACCACAACTACAACACCATGAGTTCGGACGAAGACGTGTCGGACATGTTTTTCATGGACACGCAGGCCAGCGCGCCTGCGTACAGAATTCTGGACGAGTCAGACTCGGAAAAAACAGCGACAAAACCGCCAGCTGAAGCGTTTCAATCTGTTGGAGTGGACGATGTGGATGATGGAGAAGATCAGCTGATTGAGATGCGAGGAGACGGGCGGTATTTTGGCAAGGAGGACGAGCAGGGGCCCACGTGTCGCACGTGCCACAAACGCGGCCATATCTCTGCTGACTGCAAAGTCATGAGGTGTTTTACTTGTGGAGCCTTGGAGGATCACGACACTGCAGACTGTACAATGTTACGCAAGTGTTCCAACTGCGGCGAGTCTGGCCATCTGCGGGCGGAGTGCACAGAAAGCAAACGGACGATTTTCTGCTGGCGCTGCGATTCCCGGATCCACACGGAGGATAAGTGCCATTTGATCTGGCGCGATTATGTGAAGGATAGGCGGGGTCCTCACGGCACGCACAATGTCTTTTGCTACCATTGTGGAGGATCGGGGCACTATGGAGACGAGTGCACGGATACCCGCAACATGACTTTGCGGTTCAAGGAGCCGTCTGCGTTTTCTGGCGGAAACCTGCCCAGAAAGGGCCGGTTTGATATCCAGAAACGGTACTTTGACGATCTGGAGCGAGAGAGGAACAGGTATGGAGGGGGCCGTGGAAACCAGGGCAGTTACGGAGGAGGAAGAGATGCGCGACGAGAAAAGCGCGAGAAGGAGAGACAGGAGAGTAAACGGAGAAGAAAGGCTGAAAAGAGGGGAGGCGGGGGAGGAGCAGGTGGAGGAGGAGGACTACCTAGACCACAATCATCCGGGTACATTCCTCCAAAGTCGCAGTATGGACCCGTGGCCAATGATGATTATGGATTCAGACCGAAACTGAAACAGAACCACGACCATTCGGATATGTTCAACAGCAGGAATAGGATGGATATGCCCCAGCCCACCAGATCGGGGCATTACAGCAAGTAGACGAAGCGGGGCATGTATTTATTGGTAATGATAGATGTATTTTTACGACAGCGGAGAGCAGTACAAACTAGTTGTTCAGAGACATTCTAAGGAGTGCATTTTGTTCGTGGAGAAGTTTGGATCCGATCTTGGATCCGATAGCTGCAGTTTTGAGGCGAGTTGTAGACGTTTCTCTTTTGCCGTACCACAGCTACCAACATGTACAGCTATATAGTGATTGAGGAGTTCAGCTGAAATTCTGAGGAGTGCATTCGGTTTGAAGTGGTTGGTTTAGTGTACGGGCCAAGTTTGGAAGCAGTTGTACGAGTATGGAAAGAGATCGGGACGTCTTCTCTTATTGTAGCTATAGTTGAAACAGCTGCTGCCGTAACTAGACACATGTGTAGAGATATTTCAGAATCTAGAGGAGATATGGGAATTCTGAAGAGTGCATTTTGTTTGTAGAAGTGGGTACATGATACTGGTAAAATTCGGAACTGGTTGGTGGAGTTATGGTGGATATCTGTGCAGGTCTCCCTTTAACCAGGGGAGTTATCAACATGTATAAAGATTTCATGATACAGAAGAGTAGGAGAAAATGTGAAGAGGGCGTATTGTTTTTAGAAACAGGTTTATTAGACGGGAGAAGTTTGGTGTTTCTAGCTGTTGAACTGGGGGAGCAGTAGTGGTTTTGTCTTTTTTTTGCGCTGAACGGAGATATCAACATGTGTAGATATTTCATGATGGAGAAAGGTAGGAGAACATCTAAAGAGTGCAAACGATTGGAACCGGACTGATGAATAAGCTGGAAAAGTTTGGAATCGATCGGGGCTGTTTTGATGGAGTTGTCAACCTGACTTGTGTTACTGGATGGCAGACGTACTTGTATCAATATTGGACGATACAGAGGTGCGGGAGGAATTCTGAAAAGTGCATTTTCTTCAGAATCATCCTATCAATACAATGATCAAGTCCTGGATCCTCAGATTAGCATAAAAGAAGAAATAGATCCTTTCTTTTGCTGGCTCTTTCAAACTTGATGTATGGATAGTAGATTTTCATGAGGAGCGCGGGAAAATCCGAAGAGGGCATTCAGTTGGAAATGATGTAGATCATATACTGGAGGAGCTTTTGGTCCCCAGCTGCTATTTTGAAGGAGGTACAGAGGCCCTCTTTCTGCGGCTATTTACAGACGCTATACATTGATAATTTTAGATCAAGAGAAGGTATGGGAAATCTGAAGAGTGCAATTTGTTTTGAATCATTTATTTAGTACAATGGTCAAGTTCAGGATTTACGCGTGATTTCTGAGGGGATGGTGGGGCTCATCTCTCTGCTTCTGTTCTGTAACTGGCAGCATACGATTGAGAAGTACAAACGAAAATATAAAGAGTGCATTCTGTTCAGAGTCTTTGGGTGTTCCATAAAATGACAATTTTGTTTCCGAAAGGACTCTTTGAGCGTGAGTATTTGACACTTGGACCTGCAGAACAGACCCTCCTATAAATCAACCAATTGAAACGTGACGGATACGGGGAGTTTACCAGAGAGTTACATAGAGAATTCAAAATCAAATGCACTTTTCCGATTTCTGTTATCTCCTTTACTTGTAAAGTTGCCGTGTGTTCTCCAAGTGGCATCTACTTGTCTCGTTTCGGGACACCTCAACTTTTCCAGTTTTATAGCAGGAGATATGAAAGCCCACCAGCCCGATCATTTGCAGTTTCTAAAAACAATGCACTCTTCAGAATTTTTATACCTCTTTTGCTGACCAAGCTGTGTCCGACTCGTCTGACAGTGGCATATACTCTGTTTTATCCTCGTTTACGACATGAGGAAGGGGACAGTACTGCACACAGCTTTGCCAAAACAGCTCCAACTGACACAAATCTCCTACAGTTGACTAAAACCATGATTCTTTACAAAACGCATTCCTCGGATTTTCCACACCATATCTATTTATGAAGTTGTGTTGAACCCCTTTCGTGTCATCCACTCTGGTTTACCCTCGCTTACGACACCCCAAACACACTCCACCAACTCCATCAAAACTACCCCAACCGGCACAAAATTTGTACAGTTTACTAAACCATTCTCCGTAAACAAAACTAACTCTTCAGATTTCCCACCACACCTCTCTATAATCGGCGGCTCATTTCTCTTTTTTCTCCTCCAACAAATAACCTTTCCGATAAGCAACCTCATGCACTATCAGTGCTGCCTCCAATCCCTCAACATGCCACCGTCTCCACCTCCTGACAACTGGTACAAACAAGCACAAGACAAAATGGCAATTATCGCGCTGCCGCCGCCGTCGTCGTCCGAGGGGAAAGATAGTCACGTGATCTCCGAAAAGATATCCATTAAAAACCGCAATGGAGGAGATGTCACCAATGCTGGGGTGGTCTTTTTCCCCGAGGGCTTCTCCAAGGAACACAGATACACGGCTGTGATTGTGTCACATCCTTCCGGTGGAGTTAAGGAGCAAACCGCGTCTGTTTACGCTCGAAAACTGGCTCGATTGGGCAACGTGGTGACTGTGGTGTTTGATTCGTCGTACAACGGAGGCAGCTCTGGATCGCCACGTCATCTGGAGAATCCGTATGTGCGGGTGGAGGATGTTGGGGCTGTGGTTGATTACACAGAGGGGCTGGGGTACATTGATGACACGTGTCTTCTTGGCATCTGCACTGCTGGGGGCTATGCTGTGAATGCAGCCATGAACGACCATCGGATCAACAAAGTCGCCACCGTCAGTTGTGTGAACATTGGAGACATGTTCAGACGAGGATGGGATGGGCAGAGGACGGGTGTCGCGCAACATTTGCTGGATGAAGGAGCCCAAGCAAGGACTGATGAGGCTAACCATGAAGCTATTCTCATCATGGACTGGTCGCCTGAAACACGCAATTCTCATGACACAAAAGAGCAGCAGGACGCGTACGAGTACTACAGAACGCTTAGGGGTGCTCATCCGGACGCGCCCAGCAAATTCACAGGCAGAAGTCTCACACAATTGGCCACGTTTGATGCGTTCCATCTTGTGGAGGGGTTTCTTACCCAACCCACTTTGATGATCGTGGGTAGCGAAGCGACCACCAAATGGTACAGTGAGGGGCTGAAGGAGAGGGTCAAGGGCGTGCAACTGGAGGAGATTGGCGGAGCTTCTCATTTTGATTTGTATGACAAAGAGGCGGATGTTGGTAGAGCGGTGGATTTGTTGGTGGCGTTTTTCAAGCAGGAGTGATTGAGCTTTGGGGATAGAGAGGGGGACACCGTAAGTAACTGTTTGAATTCTTTAACTAACCCCAACTATCGCTAGAGAAGAAAGGGATGCTCGTTCCTGTGAGTTCCCAGGACAGGTACAAGGCGAGGCAAGAGTACTGTAATTCAAATTATAGTACTTTTGTAGCGTGTGTAGACCTCCCTATGCTTATCCCTCGTCTCCTCATCACTGATGTGGGCATTTTAATGTCAGAATTCTGAAACACAAAAAATTGCACCATCTTCGCCTTGAAACCCTTCCTCGAAACTAACCCATAGATGCCTTAACGATCACTTTCTCTCTGCAACTCCGAGATAACCACGCCTTGTCATGATTCACACTCTATCCACTTTTCTGACATTCTTATCAAACTTTGTTGGAGGGAAGTGGAAGAGAAGAGAAGGGGGTAGAGAGGGGGTAGCTGGTGAACAAATACCCGTGCCTTGCTGTCTCGTACAAGTTGGGAACACAAAAGACTGAGGATGGGGTGCAGTGCCACAAGTGCCACCATTGCTCAGGCTTCTCCTTGTCTGCTCATCTACTCTCGGCATACGTTATCGACGCTGATAGGGTTCGCCAAGGTGGAGGTTTATCGGGAGTGGATGAACGAAACATCACTAAATGAGGGGTGTAAATTTTGGAAAAATCAACCATCGAGGATATGCTGTTTCTCCGAATTACCAAGATTTTTTGCGTTTTTTAAAAAATCCAAAAGTGCTCCCTTCCACCCCTGGCATTTCAGTTATCGACACTGATAAGGTTTAGCCGAGAACGGGATGGACAGACGATAAGTGGATGGGATGAATTTTGAAAAATGGGGGAAAAACGCCACCATTACCACCACAGACCATTATCCAATGACGAAATTTCACCTATATATTCCCCCTTCTCCACCGGCATATTCTTTCGGTTCTCCGCTCCGATAAAGTTTAGCCAAGGTCAGCAGATACGTGTCGATCAAACGTCACCAAGGTGGGCATGGGATATATATATCGCAGTGGCAGACTTCGAATCCAGAGTCCAACAACACTTCCAACTGCCACCATGCAACTTCTCCCTCTCCTCCTCGCTTCCCTTGCCTCGTGTGAGCTCGTGTCCGTGACGCTTGTTGACCAGGCCCACTCCGCTTTGTCCAAGCACGCCGAGTCCAACAACTGGGGCGTCCGAAAGCTACACTACGGCAAAACCCTGGCCCAGGCCCTTGTTGAGCACCTCCACGACGACATCAACCAGCTGTACGGCTCCTCCAACAAGTTTGCAATTGCCGGAGGCAACTCTCTGTCCAACTTTCTGGACGTTTCTTCCGGAGCCCAAAACGAACATGATCCCGTTGTCATTGTCATCAATGGACACCACGAGTTCAGCGAAGAGAGCGTCAACCACGCGCGAACGCTGGGGGAAAAAACCACGCTTGAAATGCGAGGAAACCAGCTGGCCAACGTCGTACGAGAAATGATGGATTCCATCACCGCCAGCGTCCACGGACTGGACAAGAGAGACGGTGGTGATCTTGGCGGCCAGTGTGGACGACGATTCTGTCCTGTCGTTTGCCCCGGCTGTCTCCTTGAGGACTTGGATGAAGGTCACGAGTAGCTACACCAAGGCTGGTCCTTTTAGCTAATATATGACAAAACGATAACCAAAGTCCAACTAATATTAGGAAGACAGTTGAGCAAAAACTTCCTCCCAACAAACTTGTAAACCACGTAAACGTTGTTGGGTTTAGTTGAGAAATAATTCCACTGGGGTACACATTTCGGTGTTCCTGGGGTGCAGGTGGCGAGATAATGCCATCAACCTCTCACAAATGGACCAGTGGTAAACAAATCTGCCGTAATAATATGCCCTTGTCATAGTGGTTTTTGGACATATCTCTGTTTCAAGTTTTTGGCCCCAACTATAATTTGATGACACCAACTAAGGTTTCAGTTGATGAAATAAAAGCAGTATTTGCCAGGACGGTAAGAAAACATAGTATCCTCGAAATCCCGTTAATAAAAACGGTATGGGAAATCTGAAAAGTGCACTCTTTTCGAAATGCGCGTTTCACCAGACTGGCGCCTTTTCAGCTCCCTAGCCCCCCTACCGAATCCACCAGCGGCCCATGTCTCATCCTACTGAAACCCCCCAGCGGCACATGTCTCATCCGAAGAGCATTAGTGCAAAACGACACACAAGCCGGGTAGAGATACGGGGGGTTTTCGTAGGCAAACACACAGCCCCGTAATGTCACGCAAGCAATGAATCATTATACTTGGTCCTCTTGGCGCGGTTTTATGGGGGGTATTTCTAGACGTAGGTTCAGAAGAGAAATAGCCGACACAGCTAGGGATCGAAAAGAGGTATGGAAATTCTGAAGAGTGCATTCGACAGAGAATGACCGGTTTAGTCGGTAAACTGATTTTCCGGCCTGCAACTTCCAAACTAAGCGTGCCAGAGAAGGGTTCGAAAACTGGACTAAATTAGTCCCAGGTGAAATCGCTGAATTTGGAGCGATTTGACTGGAGTAGCAGCAAATATAGGTGGGAAACCGGTCTAAAACAGGTATATTGTCGGATAATTGTGGTTTGGAGCGTGGTTATTGCACTCGAGCAAGAGGAACGGCGACGTTACTCGACGACAAGAGGGGGTATGAATATCGGGACTTGACGTTTGGATTGTTTGCAAGATTCCGAAAGAATGGCGTCTTTGGATTTTCCATACGCGTAGTATTCGAAAAGTTAGACGGTGGGTTTCTCTCTTGTTGCATTTGTTAAGACACCCCAACTAGCCCTCTCGAACTCTAAGTAGATTGTTGAGCCCACGCACCTCCTCCTGGCCACGATGTGCACAACCGCTACACCCTCCCAGTAGACCGTGCACCTTGGTGGGAATACAAGTGCCAGCTATGCATATTGGCTAGCGCGTTGTTTATTCGGTAGGAGTGAGTGTGACCACGTGACCGGCTGTATGGGAGCACGTGACCGACCGTCGTTGCGTGCCGTTGCGTGCCGTCCCCTGTTGTTGCTCTTCTTTCTGACGGACTCCGACGATCTTTGTTTTTTGACGTGATTATCAGACTTTCATGTCTTGGTGGTATTAAGCATGAGACATGTGTGAGGTTTAGATTGGCGCTAAGATGGGAGGTGTGGTGGGCCTGGGGATACACGATGTTGTCGTTGTAGTGCGGGTGCTGTTGTTGCAAGACAGTTCTCTAGTGTACCGTGCCCGTAGGACAGGGAGTGTTGTTTGATGTTTTTTTTTTTTGTCTTCTTTTCCTCCCCCTCAAACATGACCCCCCCTTCATGTTCCGCCACTGAAATACACTTTGACCCCAGACCAATGAAAGGCTGTGCCCAGCGACGCAGGTCTAGATTAGCATGGCGTCTGCCGAGCCGTGGATGCAGTACTGGAGGTACTGGAGGGCCGGACGGTATGGCAGAGTATCACCACAATTGGCCAGTATGGTATGGTACTGTACGGTGTCACATTCGACAGACATTGACTGGTACTCGTACCGTACCGCACGATACCGTACCGATCAATGACAGCGTACCATTGACACGCAGCTTGGCAGCCTGGCACCGTTTAGACTGACACGCTTGGCGGCCGGCAGCGCTCGTATTCTCTCTTGGTTGCTGGGCTTCTAACGAGGAGGAGGGACAGGCGGGACAGTGAAGGGAGAGGGACAGTGGAGGACAGTGGAGGACAGTGGAGGACAGTGGAGGAACAGTAAACTGCACAATTTCCGTCGCACCGGATCCCTGCCCGTGTGCCGGATCCCTGCCCGCCGTACACTCGCATCCCTCTACTTGAATCATTGCTATAAGTGCTCCAACTCTGCTAGCCAACTCAATTAGAGCCGTGCTAATTTAACCGTGGAAAGACCGACGACATATATAGGGGGGCGCGGGGGGTGTGGTTGGGGGCACCCGATCGAATGAGAAAAATCCACTGGCTTGCTCCGTTTAGCACAGTCCCCGAAACTCCGTCTGAAAAGCGTCCTAGTAAGGAGCATCAGGCCAACTGGTTTAGCAGAGCTACTTGGGGTTGGTTGAGTGGTTTGTTGAAGGTGAGTATAGTGAGACAAGAGCTGCCATACGTCACCGAGTGTAGCGAAGGAAGTTGCGAGGCGACTAATCGTTACTGGGCGAATGGAGTCGTTACCGAGCGAATGAACCGTCACCAGACACGCCAAGGGTGTTGGTGTGGGATGGGTGGAATTGGACACATTATTCTGTCTTGTGCTGGGTAGTTATGGGTGCTGTACCGGTATACTGTTTGGGAGGTGCGAGTGTAGGTGTTCAGTGTGGTTCTTGGGTGATTGAGTGACAGTTGAGCGTTTTGCTGATTGAGTGTTTGACCCTCCGTCTGATGTTTGACTCTTGTTTGCTGTCCATGTTTGACCATGAGCTCAGTTCTGTCTTCTTTCCCCCTGACCTGTTCGACTCTTGTCTTACAGCAGGGACTGGTATACTCTTGACTGGCGTTACTCTCGATGATCTGTCTGTTGACGTCTGAAACACATCATTTGACCCATTGACATGGACTAGCTGTCATTTCAGTGCGTGGATGAATGGTGCAAGACCCACTCAATGGACCGTCACCGAGCCATTCCAGAACGAGTCCATCAAGACAACGTGAGTCTGTCTCTTCCGACCCTCACTCTAGCCCACCCAGTGTGGCATTGATTGACATCAGTGATCCACAACTGTCACGGACCTCTGGCTGACACTTGCTCCTGGTACCATCCACCGAACTCATTCCGTGTCTTCAGCCACGCCTATGACAGTGGAGACTGGACGTGGACGTGGACGTGGATGTGGGCAGCTGCTGCTATTGGCCATCACAGTGTCTACATCAGCGGCGACATGCAGCAGGGCCAACACCGCCTCTAGCTGGAGTCCACCACTGGATGATGATCTACAGCTGTTTGTTGTCATTGTCTACGCATCTCGACCCCAACTCATGACGCTTCTAGCATCATCACTCAAGACCCAGTTCCACGTCTACAGTCTCCAGTCAGCCACGAACGCCTCCAGTAAGCGTCCACCTTCGAGCTCCCTGCTCAATTGTCTACAGTCTGTCTACAGTGGACCGCTCTCTGATGTTCACAACTGTCCACCGTTCACGATTCTCTGGTTGTCGCATAGATCGCTCATGGCCACTCACTAACCCAGACTGGCTACCTCCGCCACATTGAACCCACCGATCTCTGGCTCGTGTCCCCCCATCAATCGTCCTCCCATCTCCAGACCAAACTCGAGACCCGTCTCACCATCCGGTACAACCAGCTTCTCGCCCGGAACGTCAACAAGGTCAAAAAGTCCAAAAAACCCACCACCACCAAAGCGTCCATCTACCCGGGCATCTCCGACATTGAAACCACCCACTCTCCCGACAATGACCACTCTCCTGCCGTCGACCACCACGATGACCACATTCACCAGCAGGCCGTGTCCGAGCTGAACAGCTCCTCGCTGCCCTTGGCCCTCGCCCTGCAAGATACCTTCTTCTGGCAGTTCTGGTTCTCCGCGCTCATGACCATCCTCCGAGAACTGTGTGCTGTAGCCAGCGCCCTGGTGTCCAAGGAGCTCATCAACTACATTGAACGACGCTACTACGAGCCAGACTACCCCATGGGCACGGGTATCGGCTCCAGTATTGGCATGTTCCTGCTGGCGGTGGGAGTCACCTTTTTCTTCAACCACTCCTTCTACGCGGCGCAAATGGTGGGCGCAAAATCACGGGCTGCTCTCATCGGCACCATCTTCAAAAAGTCCACCAAATTGAGCGTCTCGGCCCGCAAAGAATACACCCCCGGAAAGATCACCAACCTGGCCGCCCTGGACGCCCACCGAATCGACTTTGCCTGCCAGTTTGTCCACCAGATCACTGCCTTCCCCATCACCACCGCCTGCTCCATCGCGGTGCTGTGCGTCAATCTCCATGAGTCGGCTCTGGTTGGAGTAGCCACCATGCTGCTGTTCATCGTCTCCGTGGCCTTCATCACCAAGTACACAATGAACATGCGCCGGCGGATCATCAAATGGACCGATAAACGGGTCACGCTCATCCGAGACGCTCTGCAGAACATTCGTATCATCAAGTACTACGGATGGGAGGTGCCCACGCTGGCCAAGATTGCGACCGCCCGCCGAGAAGAGGCCAATGGATACATTCGCATGGGCTCCATCAGAGGCATCACCTTTGGCATGTTTGAGAGTCTTCCCACCATTGCAGGCGCTCTCTCCTTCATCACCTATTCCAGTATCGGCAACGCTACTGATCCCGCCAAGATCTTCTCCTCCCTGACCCTGTTCAACCTCCTGTTGCCCGCGCTCATTCAGCTCCCCATGGCCATGCAGTACTGTGCCGATGCCCGCATGTCGCTCCGGCGAATCCACGAGTTTCTGCACGCCGAAGAGGGTCATTCGGAGGTGGCTGTTGATGTGGACCAGGCTGCCGGTGTGCTGGTTCAAGACGCGTGCTTTGAGTGGCCCTTGGAGGAGTTTCCTGAAGTTGCCCAGTTTTCCGACAAGGCCGAAACGAGATCCATCAAGTCCTTCAAGACGTTGAAATCCGGCAAGTCGGTCCTCTCCGGCAAGTCGTCGGTTAAGTCGTCGGTCAAGTCGGTCAAGTCCGGCAAATCCTCCCGCAAGTCCTCCATCTCGTCCAAGTTTTCCTTCTTTGAATCCAACGACATTCTGTCCTCCGACGACGAGCCCGACACAGACTCGTCGCTGTCGCTCAACAACGTCAACCTGTCGCTCCAGCCCGGCTCCCTCACCGTCATTGTGGGCTCCATCGGATCGGGCAAGACCTCTCTCTTGTCGGCGCTGTCCAATCTCATGAACCAAACCGAGGGCTCCGTCTCCTTCAACTCCGGCAACTACATTTCCTGTCTGGATCCCTGGCTGCAGAATGCCTCCATCAAGGACAATATTGTTTTTGGACGACCGTTTGATTCCGAAACGTACCTCCGCACCCTCCAAGTGTGCCAGCTGACGTCGGACCTGCAAACCATGAAGTATGGCGACAAGACCATGATTGGCGAGCGCGGAATCACCGTTTCCGGCGGCCAAAAGGCCCGAATCAACCTGGCCCGAGCCGTGTACGGAAAACCCGACATTCTGCTCATGGACGATGTTCTGTCGGCCGTGGACGCCAAGGTGGGGCAAAACATGATCGACCGGTGCATTTGCGGGTACCTGGGCGAGTCGACACGGATTCTGGCCACCCATCAGGTGGGAATCGTGGAGAGGGCTGATCACGTGGTCTTTCTGGAAAAACCGCACCCCGACAGCTACGACTCTGCCGCCCAGATTCATCAGGGCACAGTCAAGGAGCTGACCGAACGTCTGCCCCAGTTTCGACGTCTTATTGAAGCTGGAGTAGTCAGAACTGAGCTGGAGGAGGCTGAGCAGGCTGAACCGGTTGAACCAGTTGAGCTGGTTGAGGAACCGGAGACCCCCCTGTCTTCTCTGTCTCGTAAGGCCTCTCGGATGTCTGCCGAGTCCGTGGACATTATGAGCTCCGAAGAACGAGTGCGAGACTCGGTGGGGTTCGGGGTGTACAAACGGTACTTTTTGTTCAGCAACAAAAACAAGGCGTCGAGTGTCTCGTTGATTGTCATCTGTGCGTTTCTGATGCTGCTGGTGGCGTTTCTGACCATCTTTGCCTCCGTCTGGCTCTCCTTCTGGACCGCCGACAAGTTCCTACGCTCCAAGGGGTTCTACATGGGCATCTACATCATGATTGGCATGGTGTTGCTGTCGCTGATCACGGTGTTTATCATGTTCTCGCAAGTGCAGGGCTCGCGTTCGATTGAAAACATGCACAATCTGGCCATTGAAACCGTCATGAGAGCCCCGGTTTCCTTCTTCGACACTAATCCTCTCGGCCGAGTGCTCAACCGGTTCACTAGAGATACGGACTCTCTGGATAATGAGGTTAGTATGCGGTACCGGATGTTGTTCTTCTCACTGACCGAGTTTGTCGGCTCCTTCGCCATGACCATTGTCTTTGTTCCCTACACTGCTCTCGTTCTGGCTCCCATTGTCATTGTCTTTGTCGTCTGTCTGTCCTACTACCGTCAGACTGCGCGGGAGGTGAAACGAATCGACTCCATGGAACGCTCGGCCATGCTCTCGGTCTTCTCAGAGAGTATTTCCGGCA
The DNA here is from genome assembly GCA_900519065.1 of Yarrowia hollandica. Lineage (NCBI taxonomy): Eukaryota > Fungi > Ascomycota > Dipodascomycetes > Dipodascales > Yarrowia > Yarrowia hollandica. The sequence goes on along the minus strand of ULGV01000004.1, from coordinate 2,091,180 downwards.
TGAGCGTCATTGTCATGTACGGCGCTGAGTCCAGCATGGTTGCTCGTCTGCACGCTACTCTCGACACCATGAACTCGGCCTATTTTATCGTGGCTGCCAACCAGCGGTGGCTGTCGCTTCGTCTGGACGCCATGGGTTCGCTGGTGGTGCTCATCTGCACAATTCTGTGTGCGGCTGGAGTGTTCCAGTTGACTCCGTCAAACATGGGTCTGATTGTTTCACAGGCCGCGTCCATTCCCGAAAACCTGTCCATGATGGCCCAGGGGTTCAGTGAGCTGGAAAACTGCATGAACGCCGCCGAACGGATTCTGCACTACCATACCATTGAAGCCGAGGGGGTGAGCAAGACGGTCACGGCCGAGCCCGCCCAGCCGGTGACGGGAAAGATTGAATTCCAAGACGTGTCGCTCAAGTACCGGCCGGAACTGCCTCCTGTGTTGAAACACCTGACCGTCACGTTTGAAGCCGGCCACAAGATTGGAATCTGTGGACGAACCGGAGCAGGCAAGTCCACCATTTTGCAATCGCTGTTCAGATTTGTGGAGCTCGAGACCGGCAAGATCTCCATCGACGGGGTAGACATTTCCTCCATGGGTCTGGAGCAGCTGCGAAGATGCCTGTCCATCATCCCCCAGGAATCCGTCCTCTTCACGGGAACGGTCCGATCCAACCTGGACCCTCTGGAGGAACACACAGATGCAGAAATGTGGTCGTGTCTGCAACGGTCGGGCCTGACTGTGGCGCTGGACTCCAAGGTCGACTCCGACGGCTCCAACTTTTCGCTTGGAGAACGCCAGCTGCTCACTCTGGCCCGCGCTCTGCTCCGAAACAAACAGATTTTGGTTCTGGACGAAGCCACCTCCAACGTGGACTACCAGACCGACGCTCTTGTTCAGCAGACCATCGCCCAGGAATTCAGTCACTGCACAATTCTCTGTATTGCCCATCGACTGCGAACCATTGTGAACTACGACCGGATTCTCGTGCTTGAAGAAGGAGAAATGCTGCAGTACGGAGCTCCCCACGATCTGTACCGACAGGACGGAGGTATGTTTCGACACCTGTGCGATGCCTCCGGTATCAAGCTGTAGCAATAGCTGAAAACTTGAATAACTCTCCATACAACTCTCTATACAAATAACTCTCAATACAAACAACTCTCAGTACTAAGAAATATCAACAAGGGGACTCCACCAAACGAGTAAACCGACAAAAAACAACCCCGGTTTACTAGCCCACGTTTTTTTCGTATGGCTGCTCTGTGTGTGCTGTTGAAGTGTATGTCTTTGACTGTGCAGGGAAGGGCAACGGCAAAATTCACGAAGACGGTAATAATGGATATCTGGACTTGAGAATCCGACTAAGGTGGAGATTTCGAGAAAAACGCACTCTTCAGAAAATTGACATGACCTTTAGTTGTGAAGTTGGAGATACTCCTGTGAGTGAATCATCAAGGTCCGTTTGACATTAGAGGATGGGGTATAAAACAATGAGTGGGGATGGTTATGACGACAGAGTTGTATTGATGTAGGGACTCTGCGATTTCCAACAAAATGCACTCTTCGGATTTCCGATATCTCTATTACTGAACGAGTTACACGCACGCCTGTGAGTGAGTCATAATCACCGGCACTTCTTCACAACACAAGTAGATGCTGTCTAGAATGGTGCTCAGACGAGGTTTTGACGAGTGGTTCCGTATAAATACTAAATACAACAATTCAATCAAAATCCACTCTTCTGATTTCCCATATCATCACCACAGCTAAAGTTGTGCATACCCCTGTAAAGACTCCAATCTCGGGTGTCCGTCACTGGTAGATGCACAGTAAAACAACCAATGGAACGGTTTGCAATCTGATTTTTTGTGAGTAGAGCAAACCAGCCACTTCAAGACAAGTGCACCCCTCAGATTTTCAATACGTCTTTTATTGACCGAGTTGGCCACTATTGTGAACGTGGCTGCTTACCCGGGACCATCCTCGTTTACGACAGTAGCAGTTAAAACGACGGGGAAAAGAGGTGAGGATGGGCATTTTTTTCAGCTGAGTAAACACGCAATTTCTGGGGAAACGCACTCTTCAGAATTTCCATACGTCTTCCAATGGTCCAGATATTGGTTTGTCGTCTTGTGGCAAAATGCTCGGTTTTGTCCCTGTTTCCGACAGTGGCTAAAGTCTCGAGATTATCCCTTTATACGACACAAATAAGTAGTCGCTAAAAACGGCACCCTCCGAGATTTCGACGGGAAATTGACACAGTAGAGCAAACACAGGATTTTAAGACAAATGCACTCTTCAGAATTTCTCCAGCTAGCTCCATTCCATTCCTGTACCCTTCTCGTGCGAAAACCGTCCAGAATACTAAAACAGCTATTTTTATGTACAAGTATGGCGATATTTTGGTTTCATCCGACTGCTACAGTTTTGCTGATCATTTTGGTATATAAAAAACCATCCATCTTCCATGCTAATGTCTTCGTTCTTACGTCCGGTACATCTTGAACTATTAATGAACTAAAGTGCTACGAAACCCAACAACGTATAGTTAGATGGAGAAAATTTGAAACAAACATATCTACCAGAAACACTATGATAAAGGTATATTATTAGAGTGGATTTGTTTAGAACTAGGCTACGATTTAACGATCAACTTCATATTCAAAGCTCCAGCCCCACAGGAACACCAAAATAGGTACCCCCAGAGGATTTTTTCTTCAACTAAACCTAAGTACTATTGTCTAAGCAAACCCAGTGTTTACACTAAAGAACCCCCCAAAACCTACCCCTGAACGAAAACCCAGGCTAGCAATATGTAAACGTATGTAATGGACCATTTTAAAAACCAACGCACTCTTCCGATGTCCCCAACCACTTTGGTGTCACGAGTCACCATCGGTATCTGACTGAGAGGTACAGAAAGTACACAAAGTAGAAACGGTACTTGTAGAGTCACTGTATATCCTCTTTATTTGTCACGTTAAAGACCTCCTCCTGCCGCTTTCCAACTGATTGGTCCATTTATTCCGATCTGGGCCGGTCTAGTGTGACATATGGTCCTATTGGACACGCTAAATGGCGACTTGATAGGGTCGTTTCATTGAAACGAGCTGCCAAGTTCAAAAGCTGCTGAAACTCAGACCAACGCAATCAGCTGATTGAATTGATTATTTTTAGCCATTTTATCTGATTTGTTTGTGTTCTTTTTGTTCAAAGGGTGGATCTCGTCGAACTGCCTTGCTATTTTTTTTCGAGCAAAGATACCGAAGTCGAAACAACTCAATTGGGTACTTAATGGCCGTATCTTTCTGGATATGCAAAAAGATTGATCGCGTTCAGTACAATTTTCGTGAGATATGTCTCCTCCAAATTTTCCACACTCCCTTCACACACCCTAGAAAATATATCACCGGTCCAAACGCTAACCATTAGCTAGGGGTGTGAAAAGTAGACGTTGCAAAAGCGAGGCATGTAACATTTGGCTAAAGATTGTCCGGTGAGTCGAAATATACAGCAAATCAGTACTAAGTCGGGGGGGTTCAGAAAGAAACGGCAGTATAGAATTGTGAATCGTGGTGCTACAGAGAACCGGAGAGTACCATTGTGATCAGCAGGTCCGTACCATTCAAACGAAATAAAAAAATCCACCCCTCACACTACCAACTTGTCAAGTTATGAGGTGTTTGGCATGTACTGAGTTTACCCTTCTTCACATGTGGGCACTAGTGGGCGTTGGAAAAAAAACGCAATTTAATAGCGTCAGATGGGCAATTTGGACAGCAAATTGATCACCTGACATGGCACAATATGTCAAATTTTCACCCCTACTGCATTTTATTTGCCCAAGTTGGCTCTTTTAGTTGAACGGTGAAGTAGCTAGTTGGAAATGCAAAGTTTACTTGTCGCCTGTTAACTAAGTTACCTCGCATTCTTACCTTCTACAGTTAGCAGTATACTTGACCGTACACACATTACAACCCCACGCTGTTATAACTCCACCCCTCCCCCACCCAGGCTTAAATCCCACAGTTAAACATGTGCTGCCATATTTCATAAGTCTCTCTTGTACACTCCCCCCCGATCTAGACCCGTTTTCGAAAGACGCCAAACAAATGGCACCATTGGACGTTGCCCAGGAGCCGACTCGGCCGGGCTGCCAAGCCTGCTGGTAGGTTTTCTTGGCAGCAGCGTCTGTTGGGCGTCTGGCGAGCTACCGCCGGCTGTTAGCCCGTCTTGCTGGTTTTTTAATGGCTGTTTTGTTGGCGTGGGAAACTTGGCACAGTAGTTTCTTGGCAAACCAGACCGGAACCCAAGCCGACAATGGTTGGAATGCATTGTGCATTGCCGTGCAGTAGCTTGACCCTGGCGGCTTCTGTCTCCATCGACGCCGGTGTATCTACCGCGTTCAACTTGTTCAGGGGGGGGGGTCTTGTACTGTACCAATCTCATACACACTCCCCCCGACAGCCAACCCCCACCAACACCACTTTGATAATTCTCCGTCTCCTCCCACTTGCCACCTCTCCAGCCTAGCGCCGTGCCACTAGCGCACCTGGCACTAGACCCAGTGCTTGTCAATCTGATCTTGTAATCAATCGCATCTGCATCTTTTTAATCTCGCACGTCTTTGCCAGCGCTGCAGGAGCCGCCGCCGCCGCCGTCGCCGCCGATCCGTCCGTTGACTTCCGTTTCGTTTGTGCGCCGCTGCTGCTCCATTTACTTCCGCCGTCGCTCCCGCACCCGTCCAACTCACACTACAGCCATAATAAAGGTGATATTGGCGGTGGAGTTGGTTCTTTGTTTTTTCTGGAGCCAGACAAAGCCGTGTGGCCGCCAGCGCCGAGTTCGCCACGCCAGCCCGCGCTAAAGCGGGCACTCTAATCGGATAATCTCGCTAGTCTAGTGTTACATGGTCCAGAGAGGCGTGTTTAGAGAAGCTGATTATCGTGCATGTTTTTTTTTTAATTTCATTTTTGTCTTTTTATTTTTCAGCCAAAAGTTTAACCTAACGCCATGGACTTAAGATACGAGACGCAACTATGCACCACCCCTTCTTGGCCCGTGCCAAGGTGGAGACGAGCGGGGCGTGGGATCGGAGCAGGCTGCGAGCGTGTTGACCGACACAAACACGTTGCACAGTTACACAAACAGGCGCAGTGTTTTCTTTCTTCTGAAACTGCAGAAACTGCAGAAACCGCTAACTGCTACTGCTATTGCCAACACCTATAGACAAACCGCTAACAGCAACAGCAACAGCTAACAGCTATAGACAACCCGCTAACAGCTAAAGCTTTACAGCTAACGCACTGATGCATGCTAAGGTGCCATGAGATTTGCGGTGGTGACGGCTGGAGACGGACGGGGGAGTGGGATATATAAGGGGGGTGGGCGGGACGAGGAGGGTCGATTGTATTCTCTGCTCACCACGCTTACAATGAACCTCAAAGAACTAGACGAGCACGCCAAGTACGTGTTTGACTTCAAGGACCGGGCGTCGGAGAGATGCTTCAACTCAATGTCTCCCAAGACCCGGTCGATCATGATCTTCCTCTTCTCTCCCGAGTTTGACTACAACTCAGCCTGCGAAGACAACGACCTCACCGACCGAGTGGACAATCTGCAGCTGACCCACGCGGAGATCTTCCGCAAGGTGTGGAGCAAGAAACAGCTGTGGATGGCCTGGTTCTTCATTGTGTTCATGTCGCTGGCCTCCACCATCATGTCCTCGTCCTTCTCCTCCTACATCACCTACGCCTCCTCCGAGTTCTCCCAGATGGGCGCGCTGGCCTCGGTCCAGATCATCCAGAGCTGCATCTTTTTGATCGCCCGAGCGCTGTGCGGTAAACTGGCCGACAACTTTGGCCGATTCGAAGCCATGGCCATCTCTGTCGTGTGTCTGGCCGTGGGCTCCGGTCTGTACATGGGCACCCACAACATTGTCACCTACTTTGCCGCCCTGGCCTTCTACTCCGTGGGCGACATTGGCATCCTGATGATGTACGACATCTTCGCCGCCGACACCGTGTCTCTCCGAGATCGAACCTTCTTCCAGACCATCACCCTGTTCGCCAACCTCTTCACCCCCTGGGTCGGAGGCCCCATGGTGGCCGCGGTGCTCAAAAACTCCACCTGGCAGTGGGGAATGGGCATGTGGTGCATCATTGTGCCCGCCTGCTCGCTGCCCTTCCTGGTCACCCTGCTCTACTTCCGAATCAAGGCCTACCGAATGGGTCTGCGAATCGTGCGAGGAGACCCCAACCGAACCTGGCTGCAAAACACCATCACCGGAATTCTCCAGATGGATCTGCCCGGCCTGGTGTTCCTCTGCGCCGGTCTCATTCTCTTCTTTGTGCCCATCTCCTTCTGCACCGGAACAGACAACTGGAAACTGGGGGAGAACATTGCCATGATCACCGTGGGCACCTTCCTGCTCTACGTGGTCTTCCCCATCTGGGAGTTCTTCTTCGCCAAGTACCCCTTCCTCAAGTTCAAGCTGATGAAGAAGCGTCTGGTCACCATCCCCGGACTGATCATCGCCCTGTACAACATGGCCTTCGCCATCTACCATCCCTACTTCCAGGTGTGGCTGCTGCTGGCCAAGGGCCTGCCCCAGGTCAAGGCCACCAACCTCCACATGGCCATGTTCGTGTCGCTGACCGGTACCACCCTGGTGTTCTCGCCGCTGATGCGATGGAGAGCCAAGATGAAGTCCGTCATCACCTGGGGAACCATCCTGTACTTCATCGGCATGGGTCTGACCTACGAGTTCCGAAAACCCGAAAAGCCCGTCAACACCATGATCCTGGCCCAGATCTTTGAGGGCGTGGGCGCCGGTCTGCTGGTAATCCCCATCATGGTCTACATCCAGGTTGTGTGCAAACAGTCCGATGCTGCCGCCGCCATCACCATCTACTACTTTTTCACCTCCGCCGGCACCATTCTCGGTAACGTCATCTCCGCGGCCGTCTACCGAAACCACTTCCCCAACATTCTGCGAAAGACGGGCATGTTTTCCGAGGAAGAAATCGCCACCGTCTTTGGCAGCATCTACGCCGGCCTGTCCTACAAGATGGGCACCCCCGAGCGAACTGCCATTGGCGGAGGAGTCAACACCGTGATGCGAAACCTGCTCATGGGTCCTCTGATTCTGTGCGCCGTCATGTTCCTGCTGGCCCTGACCAACTCCGATATCAACCTCGATGTCGCCCAGCGGGTCAAGAAGGAGTCCGAGCAGCGACTCAAGGTCGAGGCCGGCTCTTCCGAAGAGCACGGAGTCGTGGAGGAGAACTCTCTTGATGGCGCGTCCTCCGACGAGAAGAAGATTGTCGAAGAGACTGTCGTTCATCCCACCCAGAACTAGGCTCCCACAGACCCATCAGTAATATACAACACTTAATTGAATGAGATATGATTTTTAACGAGATGGAAGATGCGTTATTTTCCAGTTCGGTAGTGATTTTACTACAACAACAGCAATCAAAGAGATACCACCGAGCCGAGCTGCTCGCCTGTGTATTCTAATAATTGTAAGGAACAGAATGGTGTAAAAAATTATATATCTTGTCTTACAAATAAGTTGAGATATGCGGCGGTTGAGTTCCGTAGTGGTTTAAGAGGGGAACAGCACAGAAACCGCAATTGGCAAGATGCCGGAAAAAGGACTTGACCATTGTGAAATTCCAGGGTCATGGATTCGAATGATGTGAAAATTTCTACATGTTGTCATACAAATATATTGAGATACGTTGCTGTTTAGTTGGTAGGTAGGTATACTACAGAAATGGAACGTTTCACAGTATAGAAACGTGGAGTCCATCACGATGATCTTCCAAAGTCAAGGACTCGAATGATGTAATTTATTTAGCCACTTGTAGTAGTGATATCTCTAGATCTCCCTCTGTTTATTAATGAAGGTGTTGTAAGTAGACTTGTTACAGAAACTGAGGCGGTGAAGATACAATTACACGAGCTTCTCTGACATGACCGTCAGTGTATGAGGATACCGATGAAATAATATAATACATACCTTGCCATAGAAATATATCGAACTGTCTACGTTAGTTCTGTAGCGTTGATGGTGTGTAGACATACTACTGTACAGGCATTGATATTGAAGGTATATATAGGAGGCGTTTATGAAAACGATTTTATCAGGCCACGGATTTGAATGATGCAAAAATGTCTACATGCTGTCATACAACTATGTTGAGATATCACTGATGGACATACCGAGTGACGGTACTATTAAACATATGGTACAGAGACAGAAATTCAGAGGATACAAATTTCAAAGCCCACCTAAATGAACTACCAAATACGCTGATTAGAACGATATAAAAATATCCTCCACCTGTCATACAAAATTTGTAGGATTACTTGTACATGTATTCGACAGCAGAGTAACACAAGATACATTACAAAATCAGCAGTTTGAGAGATACAATGTTATAACCACGTCAAAATAGGCATATCGATCCAGGAACTGGACTCATGTAAAAAAATCTACCACCTCTAGTACAAATATCTCGTACTATCTACCGTTTAGTTTTCCAGTAACAGAATCTAGACTTTGCTACAGAAACAGCAATTGGAAAGATACCGCATTGTGGGAGTCCAAATTTGATCCTCGTGATGCTACTAGTCGAGATATGACAAAGAACTCTCCCCCCTACCGTACAATATTGGCAGACTACCTACCCCTCCAAATCTCAAAGGCCGAATACTAAACACCGCTACCGAAACAGCCAAGAAAACGCCAATATCCCAAGAACCAATGGAATCGTCCCCGCAGACTCTAGAAATGGAAAGATGCAAAAATATCCGCCCCGCACCGTACTAATTTGTCCTGATAACGTTGCTCCAAGTGCATGCGCTAGTGGTGAACAAAGGGTCGGTCAACATTGTCAATTCTGGAGCTATTACTCCACAAACCTGCCCATGTGTTGCTATAGAGACAAGGATCACGCCCATATAATAATATTCCCCACTTGTTACTCAAAATTCGGAGTTGCAACCAGAAACCCACAGGTTCACTCCATTTCCACCGTTCCACCGTTCCACCGTTCCAACCACATTCCACAGATTCCACATCTTCCACCCCACCACTTCCCCACCATGTCGCCCAATCGGTCCACGTCCCACGTTGCACTACTTTGTCTGGTTGACGCCTGACCTGTGCAGAACATGTCCCCTAGCCCAGTCTTGTCCAAGCTATTCCGCTAGTCTATAGACATAGCGACTGGAGACATAGAGCGAGTATCGTCTTCCTGCTACATTGGTGTCCTCGTCTGGCCGTCGTCCAGTGCCGTTCTCGCCCACTGTCTAGCCAAAGTCAGTGTCTAACGTCCAGACCACACCAGCGGACCCAAACGGAACTTGCGGGAGTGGTCGGGAGTGGTGAGTGGGTGTGTCTAGAATGGAGCCGTCGGTCAAACGTACGGCTAACCTAGTCTAACGTGATACCAGATCAATTGATCTGAAACAGTTCACTGTTCACGAGACAGTACAGTGTACAGCACAGCATGAATACGGTGCAGCCTCGAATGATATGCCGTCGTATGGCACGTCCTCATCATGTCCTCGAGCCCCGCGGCTTGGCATAACTGCCCGTGAAAACGATCCTTGGCTAGCGTCTGGGCAGCCCTACCTAAACCATACCTGCAGTCTAACTCCTGCTACTCCTCCTACAGCCTAGCGTTAGTGTCTAGACGCCAAACAGTCCCCTCAGTTGAAACGGGCGGCAGTTCAAACGAGCGGCAGTCGATACACAGTGGAGCAACAGCCATACACGGCGAGAGGCCTCTGTTGCATCCTTTGACGCCGTGAACGCTTCACACACGCCGTATAGAACGCCACGCCCTACCACAGTCGCTACTAGCAGCTAGCGCACTGTTATGCACTTTTCTTCTATAGCACCGTAAAGGTGGAGGAGATACGAGACGTATTGATGTATTGGTCTGGTATAGTCTGGTATACGAGGGTACCCTGTATGGGTAGGTGGCTGTGGTATTAGAAGTTGAACAACGAGGATGACAAGGACGAACGGGAATACTCTCATTGTCACCAGTGTCGTCACCAGTGTTGTCACCAGTGTCGTCACCAGTCGTCACCAGTGTCGTCACCAGTGTCGAATTTCACTACAATTCCATGAAAACGAAAGATGCGACGCAATAAACGGTACCAGAACAATCCCTGGACCGCAGCGAGAATAATGCACTCTTCAGAATTCCGACTGAGTGGCTGTAGAAGCAAGTACACTGTAGTCTGTCTCACTGGAGCACGACCCAGAAGAAGTAATCCGGTACGTAGGAGACGCCAGCAGTAGGAAGATATTGTACGTATTGGAAGCCTAAGAAAAACCAATAAGAACTATTAAGCACGTCTATTGGCTGGTTCTCACACGTGACATATTCTGAACACTTGTTTCTTTTATTTTTACCCTGATGGACCCCCCCCGTACCAATTAAATCGCCGAATATGGCGGCAGAAAGTTCGAATAGTTGATGAAAAGAGTATACACCTCATTTGAAATCGAATGCACTCTTCAGAATTTCCCCCCGCGCACTCATTACCGAGATACGGGGTGTTGTTGAATAACAGGTTTTGTTAGTGCCGTACCTACACAACTCTGTGAATACCGAGGCCACAGAGCTGAAAGTTGGAAGGATCACTAACATCGTTATTTACCATCGAACGCACTCTTTGGAAATTCCCTAGAACGTTCCTGTCAAAGGTTGAGCGGCTCTGGTTATCCAACCGTACAGAAAGAGAGTATATGTCTGTATCTCTGCGACTACCGACAATAATTTTGTGAAACGTTTACACACTGTAGACACCACCATTTTGGATGAAATGCACTCTTGGGATTTTTTAATAACATCCCAGGAAACATTTCACAGCAAATGTAACAGGCCGCAAAGATTAGTTGGAGCATTACTTTGAGAGTACCAGATGTACGGCTCTATTCAGTCAATGAGTAAAAACCATACCAGAAGGTATCCCTCTAGAATTCTTATTTGCAGGATTTGCAGAAAACCGAGGAAACAGTCAATTCCGCCGTGTCCATTATACTACAAAGAGGCTTCCCCCCTGTCCATACCATCTCTAGTTGTGTTTTTATACCGCTCCATACGATCTCCGCATTTACTTGAGTTTAGTTGAACATTTGAGTGTATCGGTACTTGGCTGCTGGACATCCCACCATCTACTACAATTGTTTAAAGCACACACAAGAATTTTCAAACACTGTGCACGTGACTGAAAACACCACTTTCCCCCTCTCTCTATTTATTTTCAATTTTTCCTATTTTCCCTATTTTTCCTGTTTTTCCTATTTACGCACGAGTTAACTCCGACAGGCGAAATTAACTCCGGGTTAAGTTCGCTAGAAGACTGGAAAAATTGGGAAAAATCGAGAAAAAAATCGGAAAAATCAGAAAAATCGAGGAAACACAAAACCACCCCATTCTGACTCCGGCCCAACATCCTCCGACCTTGCTCCACCCAGTCCCTACCTCCTAGCCACATGGCCTAAATCATGCAAGACTCAGCCCCACTGAAATTTCACCCTTCCAGACCCTAACCCGTAGCATTCCTTTTCCAACGCTCCACGAGTGTTAAATTTGCCCTTAAACAAAAGTACACGAGCGGCTGTCGTTGAAGTCCAATTTCCGTCTTTATCCACCTGTTTATCGTGCTGTTTCTTGGAGATTCGCGTTCATGCGCCAAGACCAGGAGCACAACGTGGCAGCATGAGATTGTTTAGATAAATGTGCAGAGGAAGGTGCAGTAGTGTGTGTGGCGGGATTTGGGTGTGGAAACGGGTTAAACCGAGTTTTGGAAATTTTGCTGAATTTCTATGAATTTCTCTGAATTTCTCTTGAGTTTTTCTGAATTTTCTGTGATTTAATTTGAACCCTTGTTAATTTATTTCACCCATCCTTCGCAATCCAATTTCCGTAATTAGCTAATGTGCCACGCCGCTGCCACTCTCCCACGCCGCAGCTGCTGCCCAAACCCTAACCCCCCGTGCACAGCGCGCACCGCCGGCGAGGTAAGCCTCAACCCTAACCCTAAAACCTCCCCCAGCCAACCAGGTCCGAGGAGCGACGATAGCGACGAATAGTCGGTCAAATGTGGTGATCAGTTTCCACCAAATATTCGCACGTCCATCCACGGTTAGGTCTCCCTTACCCACGTCCTTATCCCTAGCCCCATTTATATCCCATTTTGTTTCGGTTTGTAGTGCGCCATTTAGGACACATCATCAAGGTTGCCTAACATGTATACACCACATTCAGTCCCAACTCTTTCTCTCTCTCTCTCCACATCCTCACACAACATGTCACAGGATTTGCCCATTACGTTTCAGGAGCACCTCCAGCTTCAATCGCTGGGGGTTCCTGAGGCCTCGATTGGTTTCAACACATGTACTTTGCAGAGTGATCGTTTTGTTTGGTGAGTATTCACGTGGTGATAACGAAATGGGGAGCGGAGCGTTATGGGAAGGAGATCAAGGCGGACCGGTGGAGATGATGGGACACAGAAGGAGCGATGGGACACAGACGGAGTGATGGGGTGAGGTAGAATGCGTGAATCGATTGGATGTGTGATTGCGATTGTGATTGCGTTTGGGTTGATTCAGTTCAGTTTGTGTTGATTCATGTTGATCAATCACCGCGCCACTGGATCACATCAATCAGAATCACGCATCCGCTTTGTGTCGCGACGGGGTGGGGTAATTTCAAACGGCGACACTTGCTTGACGTTTCTCCACATCTCCTCGTGCCTTGATTGCACCCAGAGACGGTAACATCATCTCTGCCATATCGAACGCTCCATGCCTCTTGTGTAGCAAATCGAACTGCGTCCTTACATGTCCCATCTCTTGGAGATATTTGGACTGCGTCCTCCCCGTATGTTCCTTGTCTCTTGCCGTCGGAGCATGTCAGATTGCTTCCTCACATCTCCTCCTCCAGTACTAACCCAGCGTACGGGAAACTGCCAACACCGGCAACACCGTGGCAATCATCGACCTCCACAACAACAACAATGTCGTGCGACGAAACATCTCCGCCGACTCCGCCATCATGCACCCCACGGACTTTGTCATTGCCGTGCGATCCAAGGAAGGCGCCCTCCAGGCCTTCAACCTCGAGACCAAGCAGCGACTGGGCAGCAGCCAGCTCTCTGTTCCCGTCGTCTTCTGGACCTGGATCGACTCCGAGACCATTGGCATCATCACCGAGACGGAGATTCTGCACTGGAAGGTGGGCACCACAGACCCCGTCAAGCTCACCGACCGACACCACTCGCTCAACGACTGCCAGGTGATCAACTACATCTCCAACGGCAGCTGGAGTGCGCTGGTCGGCATCACCCAGCGGGACGGCCGAATCGCCGGCCAGATCCAGCTGTTCAGCAAGGAGAGAAACGTGTCGCAGGCCATTGAGGGCCACGCCGCCGCCTTCACAAAGCTCCAGCTGCAGGACGCCTCCAGCCCGTCAGATCTCTTTGTCTTTGCCAACCGAGGCAAGCTGCACGCCGTCGAGATCGACCACAAGGACGAGAACCCCGTGTATCAGAAGAAGCAGGTGGATATCTTCTTCCCCCCCGAGGCCGCCAATGATTTCCCCGTGGCTGTCTTTGCCGCCGAAAAGTACGGCGTCGTCTACGTTGTCACAAAGTACGGCTTTGTGCACGTCTACGACCTGGAGCAGGGTCTGTGCATCTACATGAACCGAATCTCCAGCGAGTCCGTCTTCACTGCCGCGTCGTACCAGAAGAAGGGTGTGCTGTGCATCAACCGAAAGGGCCAAATTCTTTCCGTTGAGCTCAACGAGCAAAAGGTTGTGCAGTACATTCTCAGCAGTCTTGGTAACGCCGGTGTTGCTCTGGCCGTGGCCTCCCGAGGAGGTCTCCCCGGAGCTGACGACCTCTACGAGCAGCAGTTCTCCCAGCTGCTCAACCAGGGAGACTACGCCAACGCCGCTAAGGTGGCTGCCTCCTCCCCCGGCGGTCGACTTCGAACCCCCGCCACCATCCAGAAGCTCAAAAACGTGCAGGCACCTCCCGGCGGTATTTCGCCCATTCTGCAGTACTTTTCCACACTTCTGGACAAGGGTTCGCTCAACAAGGTCGAGTCCATCGAGCTGGCACGGCCCGTGCTGCAGCAGGACCGAAAGCAGCTGTTTGAGAAGTGGCTGCAGCAGGACAAGCTGGAGTCCAGCGAGGAGCTCGGAGACATTGTGCGACAGTTTGATCTCAAGCTGGCGCTGCAGGTGTACGTGCGTGCCAACGTTCCTCTCAAGGTTGTGGCTGCCTTTGCCGAGCTCGGTGAGTTTGACAACATTGTGCCCTACTGCGAGAAGGTCGGCTACACTCCCGACTACATTGTTCTGCTCCAGAACATTGTGCGTGTGAACCCCGACAAGGGAGCCGAGTTTGCCACCTCGTTGGTCAAGAAGGGTGAGGACCTCAACCTCAACAAGGTGACGGACATTTTCCTGTCGCAGAACCACATCCAGGCCGCCACCGCATTCCTGCTGGATGCGTTGAACCAAAACCTGCCTGAGCAGGGCAACCTGCAGACCCGTCTGCTGGAGGTCAACCTGATCAACGCTCCCCAGGTTGCTGACGCCATTCTCGGCTCGGAAATGTTCTCTCACTACGACCGACCTCGAATCGCGTCTCTGTGTGAGAAGGCCGGTCTGATGAACCGAGCTCTGGAGAACTACGACGATCTGAAGGACATTAAGCGAGTGGTTGTGCACTCTGAGAACTTCCCTCCCGATGCTCTCATTGCCTACTTTGGCAAGCTGACTGTTGACCAGACTCTCGAGTGTCTCAAGGAGATGCTCAAGGTGAACATTCGACAAAACTTGCAGGTTGTGGTTCAGATCGCTACCAAGTACTCCGACCTGGTCGGCTCTCTCAACCTCATCAAGGTGTTTGAGGAGTTCAACTCTCAGGAGGGTCTCTACTACTACTTGCAGTCCATTGTCAACCTGAGCGAGGACCCCGACGTGGTGTTCAAGTACATCACCTCTGCGGCTGCCATTGGCCAGACCAACGAGATTGAGCGAATTGTGCGGGAGAACAACCACTACAACGCCGAGAAGGTCAAGAACTTCCTCATGAAGGACGCCCACCTGCCCGATCAGCTCCCTCTGATTATTGTCTGCGACAAGTACGACTTTGTTCACGATCTGGTGCTATACCTGTACAAGAACCAGCAGTACAAGTTCATTGAGGTGTACGTTCAGCGAGTGAACCCTGCTCGAACCCCCCAGGTGATTGGTGCTCTTCTTGATGTTGACTGCGACGAGTCCATCATCAAGGATCTGCTCATGTCTGTTGTTGGCCAGGTCCCTGTTTCTGAGCTTGTCGAGGAGGTTGAGAAGCGAAACAAGCTCAAGCTGCTGCTGCCCTTCCTTGAGAAGACTCTCAACGGCGGTTCTCGAGACACCGCTCTGTTTGACGCTCTTGCCAAGATTTACATTGACAGCAACAACAACCCTGAAAAGTTCCTCAAGGAGAACAACGAGTACAACCCCCTGGTTGTCGGAAAGTACTGTGAGAAGCGAGATCCCTACCTTGCTTTCATCTGTTACGAGAAGGGCGGTCTTGACGACGAGCTGGTCAAGATCACCAACGAGAACAGCATGTACAAGCAGCAGGCTCGATACCTGCTTGCCAAGCAGGACGAGGGCCTGTGGAACAAGGTGCTTTCTGGAGACGAGCACAAGCGACAGCTCGTTGATGCTGTTGTCGGTACTGCCGTGCCCGAGTCGGACTCTCCTGAGGCCGTTTCTATTGCCGTCAAGGCTTTCATGGCTGCCGATCTCCCCGCCGAGCTGCTCGAGCTGCTTGAGAAGATCATTCTCGAGCCTTCTCCTTTCAGCGAGAACGCCAACCTGCAGAACCTGATGATTCTGACCGCCGTCAAGGCCGACAAGTCGCGAGTCAGCAACTACATTGAGCGTCTGGACCACTACGACGCCGACGACATTGCTCAGATCTGTATCGACAACGAGCTGTACGAGGAGGCATTTGAGATCCACAAGAAGCACGACAAGCACGGCCAGGTCATGACCGTCCTGACCGACCACATTATGTCTCTGGATCGAGCTTCTGATTACGCCGAGAAGGTGGACACTCCCGAGGTGTACTCTCTGCTTGGTAAGGCCCAGATTGACGGTCTGCGTGTTGGAGACGCCATCAAGTCTTACATCAAGGCCAAGGATCCTTCCAACTTTGCCCAGGTCATTGAGATTGCCAGCCACGCTGGTAAGGACGAGGAGCTGATTGATTTCCTGAAGATGTCTCGAGATCTGTCCCGAGAGCCCGCCATCGACTCTCAGCTGCTCTTCTCTTACGCTGCCACCGACAATCTGCGAGCCATGCAGCAGCTGCTTGACTCGCCTAACGTGGCCAACGTAGAGTCTGTTGGAGACAAGCTGTTCGCCGACAAGAACTACGCTGCCTCCAAGATTCTGTACTCCTCCATCTCCAACTGGGCCAAGCTTGCTGCTGTTCTGGTCTACCTTGGTGATTACCAGGGAGCTGTCGACTCTGCTCGAAAGGCTTCCTCCGTCAAGGTGTGGAAGCAGGTCAACCAGGCCTGTATCGACAACAAGGAGTTCCGACTGGCACAGATCTGTGGTCTCAACCTGATTGTGCACGCCGAGGAGCTGCAGGATCTCGTCACCCAGTACGAGTACCACGGCTACTTCACTGAGCTCATTTCTCTGTTTGAGCAGGGTCTCGGTCTGGAGCGAGCCCACATGGGTATGTTCACCGAGCTGGCCATTCTGTACTCCAAGTACTCTCCTGGTCAGATGATGGAGCACCTCAAGCTCTTCTGGTCTCGTGTCAACATCCCCAAGGTGATTCGAGCCTGCGAGGCTGCCCACCTGTGGCCCGAGCTCGTCTTCCTGTACTGCCACTACGATGAGTGGGACAATGCTGCTCTGGCCATCATGGAGCGATCCACCGATGCCTTTGAGCACTCTTCGTTCAAGGACATTATTGTCAAGGTTGCCAACCTGGAGATTTACTACAAGGCCATCAACTTCTACATGAAGGAGGTGCCCATGCTGGTGACCGATCTCCTGTCTGTTCTGGCTGCTCGAATCGATGTGTCTCGAGTTGTGCGAATGTTTGACAAGTCCGATAACCTGCCCATGATCAAGTCCTTCCTGGTGACTGTTCTGGAGCAGAACCTGGCTGCTGTCAACAACGCTTACCACAACATTCTGATCGAGGAGGAGGACTACGTGACTCTGCGTGACGCTGTCGACGCCTACGACAAGTACGACGCCATTGATCTCGCCCAGCGACTCGAGAAGCACGACCTCATCTTCTTCCGACAGATTGCTGCCCATCTGTACAAGAAGAACAAAAAGTTTGCCAAGTCGCTCACTCTGTCCAAGCAGGACAAGCTGTGGAAGGACGCCATCGACACTGCTGCCGTTTCGGGCAAGCAGGACGTGTGCGAGGAGCTGCTGCGGTACTTTGTCGGTACCGGCAACAAGGAGTGCTACGTGGCCACTTTGTACACTTGTTACGACTGGCTGCGACAGGATGTCGTCGAGGAGGTTGCCTGGAGACACAAGCTGGAGGACTACACCATGCCCTACAAGATCAACGTTACCCGAGAGAGCTCTACTCTGCTGCATGAGCTCCAGAAGGACAACGAGGAGCGAAAGGCCAAGGAGGCTGCCGCTGCGGTTGCTGAGAGCGAGACCCCCATCATTGGAGGCGGCCAGCGACTCATGATCACCCAGAGCAATGGAATGTACTAGGGAAGGATTTGTGTATGAATGAATGTAATAAATGTCTTGTATGAATATGAAACGCGACTCCGTACTCGTACTGTAGATGACTTGTAGAGAGGAGTTGGGGTGAATCTTAGAGCGACATTTTTTGTCATTTTCCTGTCATTCCAACTAAACTCAACTGAGGTGTCCAACTAGGGTAGTTTACATTTTTTGCACGCGCCAAACTCTAAAACGCGTCTGTCTTCCTGCACACGTTCGTCTTCTGCTACACCCACTCAACCCAACATGGTACGACCAAGAGTATCGCTTGCACCGAATCGACTGAACCAGACCGGCAGCGAGCTGGACGAGAAAATCGCCGCCAAGAAAAAGGAACTGCAACAGCTAGTTCAACTGCGGCAATATTCGTCTGACTTGGCTGACGAACTCGAGGGACTGGCACAACACGTGTCTTGTCTGGCGGAGGAAACAGATGTCGTTGCCGAGGTGATGGGCAACTGGTCGGCTGTAATTCGCGCCATTAATCTCGCTTCGACGGCTCTGGCCAGGTACACTGAAGAGGATTATCAGGAACCTGTTCTTCCAGAGCAGCTTATTCGGGTGCCGCTAGATGAGCAGGAGGAGACGTAGGGGACCCCCGGGTCCATCGCGTTAGTATTGGGGCGTTTGTGACATACAGCGTTTGTGGCACACAGGTTGTGACCCACGGTAGTTCTGTTTCCAGGCGTTTGAGACGTTCTGTCTCCAGGCGTTTGTGTCACGCTCTTTTGACGTGGACGTGAGTGGCACGATACTGTGGCGGATTGTCGTGGCCAGTCATCGTTTCTCACTCGCGTTAGGCATCCAATGTGTCACTGTTGTCATCCAGAGCGGCGTTGTTGTGGAGGTGCAAGGTCAAATGCTGCCACCTTTCACACAAACACAACACGTTTGTCTGACACAAAAACAGATTGCTCGTTCAAGAGACACAAAACGGTACGTGTTCTGGCCACACAATCAGAATGCTTTAATGACTGCCGATTTTCTAGACTGTCCCAAACGGTTAGCGGAATACTGCCAAATTATTTATACATACCCTAATGATAATTTTCCATTGTGGTTGGCTCAACTAGTATAATTAGTCATTTAGACTTTTTGTAAATTATCGTTGAATTTTTGTTGAATTTGTTGAATTTTTGTTGAATTTTTGTTGACTTTTCATTATCTTCTATTTTGATTTTTTCTCTCAAAAAACCCACCAAACCGTAAACCAATTAAGGATATCCTTACCTCAAAATGGACACGTACTATTCAGCACTTCTGTTTGTGCAATGGGCAGGATAATAGTACAATCACTTTACTGCAATGACAAAAACCAATGAGTTGCAAGAACCGAGCCATTTCATATCAAGTGTCGAGAGTTGTGGGGTGTTGAAATCACGACCATTTGTCGATATAAACCCTATATCGACTTCGTGAATAATCGCCATAATGATTTATAAGTCAACATAAATGCAGATAAATAGATGTCTGTAGAGTAGTACATTTTACCCTTGCGGGCAACTGACATGATGGACGTAATACTTGTTGACGGGCGAGGTATAAGAGAGCTTGCTCCTCAAATTCAACACCACCAAAACGACAACAATGACGCTCACCACTGCATCTATTGTGTTTGTGTCACTTGTGGTTCTGTTAGAGGCCGCCAAAGATGTTTGGATGGTTCCTCTGTCTGCTCTAGTTGGTCCAAATGAGGATCACCGAGCCGTTGAGACGGGAACTAGTTGGATTGAACACGAGGCGCGTTTTTTGTCAGTAACGGGGTCGAACACAGACGTCAGACGGGCTTGGGCAACTGTGGATGTACCTACTCCTCGAAGGATTCGGCCGAGTATTCTGCCTGTGAATACCACTGTGCGGACCATTCAGCAGCCTGTTGAGATTAATTCATAGGAATGGACTGTTTGATGTTTGTGGCGAGTGAGTGTACGATGTCGTAGTGTGTACCGAAGTGTGATAAGTAATTGAATATGCATTGAGGAATGCACTCATGCCTGCTGTGAGGTACGTACGTACGTGGTTCTATATAAAAAGTACTGTACTAAACATCTCATGCAGGTATCGCATTACTACTGTACGTACATGTCATGCAGTTATCAGATCATTATCATACGTACAGCACTGCATGCCTGCATACCCGTTATGCACTATACTTTTAACATAAAATATATAAGGAGCGAGTTCCGTGATTATCGCTCATTCAAATTGCACCAATTGCCCATGGAACTCCACTCGTCTGAAGCGAATGGCTTTGAAACCAAAAAGGACCTCCCGCTCCCCCTACATTTCTGAACGTATTCCCCTTGTAGTAAAGAAACGAAATCATGGTAATCTGTTCAAGAACGGAGACCCACTGTCATTGAACTCAAACGATACAAACCTGTAATGGTTTGTTCTGGACTCTTGGTGTAAACGGCATCATGGAGCTAGTGGATTGGCCCAGGGCGCCAAGACAATGAAGCCGGACTGTTGCAGCACCTGAAACAGCATGTCTCATCTCAAAGAGGAAGTATTGTAGACAATGGTGTCCACCAGGATGGTATTTTTCTCGCCAAATACATGCCTCTGGCTCACGGTTATTTTCATTGCAGAATTGCCGACGTTTCTTCTATAAGGATGTCATACCCATGAATGCCTTACAAGCATGTCAAACACTTGGCTCGGAGTGATGTTGAAGAGATCACTATTATCTGAGTCGAATCGTGGGTGAATGTTGTGAGTGGTGGATATAGCATTTTGTGAATGTGTTTGGAATAGAAGAAGAGAGCAATTGGTGAAAACCGACGACTAACAATTTTCCGATTTTTTCCGACTTTTCCGATTTACCCATTTTACCCAATTTTTCCAGATTTCCCCAAATTCCCCAAATTCCCCGTCAGTATCCGCCAATTGGCATATCTCAAAATTCCCGCTCATATCCGTTAATTTCCAATTACCGTTTCCAACTGGCACTATCCTGCTGCCCCTCCATTGGATCCCCAAGTTTTGTTTTTTTCGTCTCTTGTCGTTCATTTTTCTTTTTCCCCTGTTTTATATAATTTCCTTGCTCCTCATGCACGCCGGTTCGATTCCTCACTTGTCCATTTTCACAATTGTTGCTACAATGACACAACAGACAAGATTGCAGCTTCCCGAACAATCGTAGACACAAAACCGACCATTACAATGCCCCACAGGACCAGTCTCCTCAAGCCACATGACCTGATCGTCATGGAAAGTCATGGAAGAATGAGGGAATTATCAGCCCGAATAGGCAAGGTCTATTTGTTCACAAAGACCTTCTGGATTTAGGCAGGTCAAAATATGCACTGCATGACGACATGCTGCATCGTTTGAAACTGTCTTTTGTTCTGCAAGGCAGTGCGACGATGTCGACGCATGGTCTGACGCTTTGTGCGCTGCAGTGTACATTGTGCCTCGACTGGGTGGCAATAGGTGGGAAAAGAGCTAGTGGAAAACCCCCCGGAAATGAGCGAAAAGATTCCATACGGCACCCTCCCAGAATCCCCTCGGCTGATATACGGCAGACAAAGCCCATTGTCTTTAAAGGTGTGACTTTTTTTTTTGTTTTTTTTAATTTAGTGTGCATATGGAGTGACATGAGATGGCCATCGGGTAACGTATATGCAGATACATTTCGCTTAAGCATGGAAGATGGTGGATTTTTTTCGATGCTGCTTTTCGTCCGTTTTTGGGTCCGTCCACGTGAAACTGCTCACATTTCGTCCACCACCCCCTTCAAATCCACACTGTCGTGGATATATTTTCCCCAGCGCCACTCACTGCCCCAATATCCCAACCTTGTGTTGTTTACGGTTTGGAATTGAGTTCGCAAGACAGCTATCGTGCCTAAAAGTGTGGAGCTAAATGCGGCGGGTGGGAATGGAAAGGTGTGTAATTGGGAATGTTTCTGGGGCAGGGGAGACGATTTTCATACGTTAGATAGGCATTGAACACGTGGGGATTTAATTTCCGCTCAAAAAACCGCCCCTTGCCATACAAAAATCTCCCGTTTTCGACACCCTCGAAAACCCACGCCTTAACTCATCTGTCTTTTTAGTTGCTGCGTCTATGCAAGCCCAGCAACCTGTGCAATATAACCCCTCCATACGGACCTCCTTCTTCTCTTTTCTCCCTCAACACCTACACAACTACACACGACAAAAACAAAAAAACAATGTCGGAACACACAACAACACACAACCCGCCCCAAGCCGCGTCTGCCGCTGCCCATGCGCTCAGCTCGCCTAAACATGGCAAACACGATGCCGTGCCCGATGAAGTGCAAGCAGCTTACGCCTCGTACGAGTCGTCTCACGGTAAGGCTCTCCCTGTCGGTAGCCGAATCGAGACCAAGGACGCTGTTTACGTGGTTGAAGACGAAGGCAAGCAGCGACGAACGTCGCCCAAGAATTCGCCCAAACAGTCTTCTGTGTCTCAATCTGTCCAGAACAAGTTCAGCGCCATTGACCGCCAGATCAAGAGTGGACGAAAGGGAGCCGCCCCTACTTCTCCTCAGAAGATGAGCTCACACGCTGGAGCCCCTACTTCGCCCCAGAAGAGAGCTCCCCAGAGTCAGACTGCGCAGGGTACTCATTCTGTGCCCCAGAGTCAGACGGCCCAGGGTATCCACCCTGAGTCCCAGAGTCAGACTGTGCAGACCACTCACTCTGTGCCCCAGTCTCACGTTCCCCAGACCACCCCCCAAACGCCTACCCAAACCCACGTTGTCAATGGTGAGTACAACGCCACGATACACAACCGTCTTTTCACTAACACAGAACAAAAGTCGCCTTCCAGATCGCTGGCTGGAAATGTCCGAGACCAGTACTCTGGCGCTCATGATGTCGCCCAGATTGGCAAGGACCGGTTCCACGAGAAACTGGCAGATAGACACGAGGCCCTGCAGAAACAGCGAGCCAATGTCCAGGCTTCGGATGAGGCCAATCAGAGAATTATCGCAGGAGGAGCCGCAGGAGGAGCCGCAGGAGGAGCCGCAGGAGGAGCACAAGCACCGACTGCTGTTGGAGTTGCATCGGCCCCCGCTGCTGCTGATTCCTCCGTTGGAGCCTCTGCTGGTGCTCCTGGTGCCAATAGTGCCCCCACTGGTGCCCCTACCGGAGCTACCCCTGCCGGAGCTGCTGCTACCGGTGCCCCTACCACTGGCTCTGCTGCCACCGGCGCTCCCGCTCGACCCACCCCCAAAAAGCGAGAGTCCTGGGGAAACAAGTTCAACGCGTTCAAGAACCGAGAAAAGGAGGGTGTGGAGAAACCCGAAAAGGAGGAGAAGCCCAGCGGAATCCGAGGTTTCTTTTCCGGACTCACCAAGAGATCCAAGGATGTCAAGTCTGATCCTAAGCCCGTGGTGAAGGATTCCAAGCCTGCAGTCAAGGATCCCAAGCAGGCTGAAACCACTCCTACCACTTCCAACGCTGCTCCCGTGACCTCTCCCGTTCCCAACATGGGTGGTTTCAGAGATACCACCCTTCCCGAGGTGGAACAGAGCGTGATGGACGGTCGACCTGATGAGTACGATACCAGCACGTTCTCTGGCAAGGCCAAGGCTGGTATCGCCTCTGTTGTCGATGCCGTTGGTCTTGGTCAGGACGGAGCTCAGCCCGAGCCTGCTCATGGCTTTGCTGCTGCTCGAGACGCTGCTTCTGGCGGCAACCAGTTTTCCGGAGAGCGAGTTTTGGCCGACGCTCGTGCCGAGTCTCACCCTCAGCCTGTCACTGAGGTTCCCGGCGCCAACTCCAAGGTTGGCTCTACTGGCCTCCCTACTGGGGGTGCTGGGGCTGCCTCTTCTGGTGAACCTCAGCTCGGCGCTGTTGTAGGCGAGCAGCAACAGCAGCAGCATCCTAAGGATATCAAACTTTCCGGAGATGTCGTTAGCAAGCTGCGATCTGGCCAGGCTGGTGTTGGTATTGTTCCTGACTACAGCCAGGGTAATAAGCAGGAGCATGCAGTTCATCAGCAGCAGGAGAAACCAGGCACTCACAATGTGCTTGCTCAGGATGCCAAGCTCGACGATACTCTTCCCCACAAGTCGCAGTTGGATGCTTCTGGTCTTCCTCTTAAGGAGAACACCAACAGAGATGTCCATGCTCTCGAGGATTCTACCAAGGTGTCTCAGCCCAACTACGCTCCTGATTATGTAAAGGACGTCAAGCTTGATGATACTCTTCCTCACAAGTCCGAATTGTCTGCTGCTGGTCTTCCCCTTCACCCTAACCCCAACCCAACTTTTGATGAGTCTGCTACCAAGCCCACTCAGGTTCCCGATTACCATCCCGACTTTGCCAAGGATGCTCAGATTGACCAGACTCTTCCCCACAATTCCAAGTTGGCTGCTTCTGGATTTGCTGCTGGGTCTGGAGCAGGCCCCGAGTCTCATCGAACTCTTGACCCTGGTTCTGCTGCTTCTGGAGACTTCAATCTCAAGTCTAACGAGATTGCTGGCGATATTACCAAGATCGGAAATGATGCACCATTCGCTACCCACGACACTAACGCGCCCTCCGGACATTTTAACCTCAAGTCCAACCAGATTGCTGATGATGTGACCAAGGTTGGTAATGACCCTCGATTTGCCACTACTGGTGCGTCTTCTGGAAACGCTCCCTCTGGAGATTACAACCTGACTTCCAACGAGATCCCCCATGATGTTACCAAGGTTGGTGGTGATCCCCGGTTCGCTGGAGCCAGCTCTACCTTCCAGCCTGATCACGAGCTTGCTATTGGTGATGGACCTAGAAACCCTCCTTCCGGTGACTTTAACCTGAATTCCAACCAGATTTCCGGTGACGTCACTGACGTTGGAAGCGACCCACGATTTTCTCCTAACACTGGATCCGGTAATGCTCCCTCTGGTGACTTCAACCTCAAGTCTAACCAGATTGCTGGAGACGTTACCAACGTTGGAAACGATCCCCGATTTGTCAAGACTGAGACTGGAGTTGTCCACCCTCAGCATGAGCTTCCTATTGGTGACGGTCCTTCCTCCGGCAACCCTCCTTCCGGCGATTTCAACCTCAAGTCTGACCAGATCCCCCACGATGTCACCAATGTTGGCAATGATCCTCGATTTGCCGCTGGAGCTGGAGCTGGAGTTCCTTCTGGAAACCCTCCTTCCGGGGACTTCAATCTCAAGTATAACGAGATTGCTGGTGATGTCACCAAGGTAAGCGATGATCCTCGATTCGCTTCTGGAACTACTTCCCACGGTGCTTTCCACCCCACCGGTTCCGACGAGCTTGAGATCTCCGACCCCGGACACTTTAAGCCTGCGACCGGCGAGTTCAATCTTGGGAAGAACGAGATTGCCGGTGACGCCACCAAGATCGGAGACGATCCTCGGTTTGTCAAGTCCGAAACCGGCGTGTTG
This sequence comes from Yarrowia hollandica, assembly GCA_900519065.1. Lineage (NCBI taxonomy): Eukaryota > Fungi > Ascomycota > Dipodascomycetes > Dipodascales > Yarrowia > Yarrowia hollandica. The sequence goes on along the minus strand of ULGV01000004.1, from coordinate 2,065,978 downwards.
AACTCTGACAAGGACGCCTCGTCTTCCAACCAGGGTGGTTTTCTTAATGCTGTCGCCGACAAGGCCAACCAGATTGTTGATGAAGTTTCCAATATTGGAGGCACAGGTGCTCAGTCTGCTGCCAAGTAAACCACCTCTCACTCATCCTCCCCATAGGTTGTGAGTATTGTACCACCACTTTTTGTTTTGTACGTATGTAATAATGATGATTAAATGAATTCTAACAAGAGTAGATTACTGTCCTTGGTATGGTGGGTTTGATGGAGTACATAATCTTCATGTAAACAGGTGGAGAATCTTTTATTTTATTTTATTTCGATTTTTTCTATTAAAATTTTTTTGAAATTTTTTTATCAGAATTCTGATGGTACAGGCAACAAAAACTTGAAAATCAAATTCACGGCAACCTGGCCGAGCGGTCTAAGGCGCCAGGTTAAGGTTACACCTTGACATAATATCCTGGTCTCTTCGGAGGCGAGAGTTCGAATCTCTCGGTTGTCATTTTTGCTGAATGTGCACTTATGCGTGTATATTTTTTTATTCCCTTGCATCTGCAGTTGCGCCGTTATTTTACTTTTATTTTCAGGCACAACCGCAAAAGGTTGGGAGATAATAATTTTCAAACCTTAAAACAAGGCTCGAGCTTAAAAATCAAAAATCAAAGATGAAAAATACACACATTCCAATGTGTTTGTGCGCTGTTGGGGATGCAAAAAAGTGATTTCTGGCAGGATCGAACTGCCGACGTTCTGCGTGTTAAGCAGATGCCATGACCAACTAGACCAAGAAACCGATCTTGAAAAACTGAAAAACGTGGCCTGGAGTTTCCGAATTTTGTTGAAAAAAAAATTCCCTTCCCTTAACGTAAAAAAGTTAAATAAAAATGTATAAAAAAATCCGACACAAGAAACACCCAAAGATGCGTACGATGCAGTATGGTGATTTGTCTCTGTCTCTGTACGAGTGGCTACAGAGGAAGTGTTGTGGGTGTCAGGGTATGTGATGGGGGTTATAGAGGATGTGTTGTAGGACACAAGGTGTGTGTTGCGGGCACTGTACCACGTAGATGATGTTGTGGAATACTGCCGGGGATGCTCGTGCATCTTTCGAACTGAGTGAGAGAAGACGATTTACGTCTAGCTATGTATCACAGTAGTCACCCCATTGTGTGTTTGAAAGTAACGTACTCGTAGGGTTACGGGTATTGAAATGATCCCCGAGAGATCAGAAGCACAAAACTGCCACCAGATTCTCCATCTGAGTTGGATTCAGGGATATATCGACGACCCCAGTATTTCAATAGGTCCGCATAGACTACACCCACTTTAACGTTTCCTTGTCATGAAGAGTTCTGTTTTCGAGCCATTGATATTGGACGTTTGAGCAGGAAAAAGTGTGGGTTTTTTTATATTGAATTGATACTACAAATTCTGGGAATCCAATGGAATCCTTAGAAGCACATATATCTCCTGTATAAGCCAAAAAAAGATGCCCCATATAGTTCAGCAACAGCCCATAAAGTATCTTTCTGTTAAGGTTTAGATAACGGGTATAAAGTTGGACTTTGAGGCCTTCTGACGCGGTTCCTGTCGTGGGTTATAGAAGATCATATATGTCCTCTGTTGGACGTGTTCATTGACCTCCTTCACTAGATGAAATCAAGCTCCACTATCTTACACAAAGCAGGCAAAGTCGACAATTATTGCAGAAGACAAACAGAACAGATACTAACCCACATGCACTTGGTTATCCAGCAGCTACTGTACGTGCAGGTAAGTATTACCAGGTTTTACTCCATAATAACTATTTGAAATGTGAGACGCCGAGGACCGTCTACAGTAAAGCGAGGAGCATGGGAATGGCCATGGCGGCTCCAGCAACAGCCTTGGAAGCGCCGTTGGCCTGAGGGGGAACGGAAGCCTTGGGCTTCTGGGCAACTGAAGAGGGAGCTGCCCTGGCAGTCTGGGCAAGAGTGGGGTGGATGTTTTCCTTGGGACTCTCAGCGACAGGGGCCTTCTTAGGAGCAGGAGCATCGTCCTTGGGAGCCTCGGCAACGGAAGCTTTCTTGGGAGAATGGGTGATCTTCTCCTTGGGGGCAGCGACAGGAGTCTGGGAAGCCTTGTTGGTGCACTTGGTGCAAACGGTGGAGGTGACGGTAGAGACAGTGTGGCCCACAACGGTGTTGCCCTTGGCATCGACGGAGGTGACAGGACAGTCAGTCACGAAGACGGTGACGATATCGTCAGTGCCAGACCCGGATTTGAAGTTACCGGCCTTGGTAGGGGCCTTTTCACCGTTACCAGAACGGTTGGAGCCAGCCACAGGGTTGGTACCGTTGGTGAAAGGAGCGACCTGAGCGGCAGCCTGGGCGGCGGGGTCCTGGAAAGAGTTTCCGGGTCGGAAGGAGCCACCGCCAATCTGGATATTAACGTTGGCGTTGGAGGTGGAGTTGGAGTTGGAGTTGGAGTTGGAGTTGGAGTTGGAATTGGAGTTGGAGTTGGAGGACGATGAGGAAGAGGAGCCATCGGGAGCAGCAAAAGTCTCTCCAACGGGAACGGGGGCTACGGACGAGGTAGCAGTGATATCCTCGACAGTGCTGTTGGATATTTCAACGGGGGTATCGACAGGGGAGTCAATGGGAGTATCCTTGGTCCCAATCTCCTCGGTGGTGGGCTCCTCGGTGGTGGGCTCCTCAGGCTCAGTTTGAGCAGCCTTGGATTCATCGGTGACCTCCTCGATTTCGGCATCAAGGAGAGAAACGTCAGTGTCCAGCTTGGTGGCGTCAACAAGCTGCTGGATGGCCTTGGCCTGCTGAGCAAGAGAGTCGGAAAGAGCCTGGATGGCAGCACCCTGGTCCTCTCCAGCAGTCTTGGCGTCCTCAGCAGCCTGGGCAGCCTCCTGGGCAGCAGCCTCCTGGGCAGCAGCCTGCTCGGCAACCTTTTCGTTGAAAGACTCGACGAGCTTGTTGAGCTCATCGGAGTCGGCCCCAGCTCCGAGCTTTTCCTGAAGAGCAGTCAGGTCGCCCTGTAGAGCAGAGAGCTGCTCGTTCTGGGTCTCAAGCTGGGCCTTTAGGTCGTCAGCAGTGGTTCCAGAGCCGGTCAACTGTTCGGTGAGGGAGTCAAGGGTCTTCTTCTGGTCATCCAAAAGCTGCTGAATGCCGGCATCGTACTTGTCCAGAGCATCCTGGATGTCAAGGGCGGTGGCGGGCTTGACGACCGGGCTGTAGTTCTGGATGATGCTTCCGGGGTTCTCAGCCTCGGCAGCAGCAGCAGTGGCCTGGTACTGCTGCATGGCAACGGCCATCTCGACGGCGTTAGATAGTTCATCGGCAGTGGCGGTAAGGGGTACGGAACCGTCTAGGGGGTTTTTCAGCAGCCACTTGAGGACATCGGCTCGACCCTCCTCGTTAGACAGGTCAACAGCCGTGGTCCAGTCGAGGAAACCGTTCTCCTCGGCGTAGGCCTGCTGGTTGGTTAGTCCCTCTTTCTCAAGACGGATGCCCACAATGTTTTTAACAGAGGGCGTCTTAAAATCTGTAGTGATTTTAAGACCATCGAGGAAGCCCTGGAGAGTGGCAGCGACATCTCTGAGCTCGTCTCCCATAGCAGGAGAGAGGGAAACGTCGGGCCGAATCTTGGTGACAAAGTCGTCAGAATCGACAATCGTAGAGGCGGCAACGACGGCGGCGACAGCGGTAAGGGTAACGAGCGAAAATTTCATAGTAGTCGAAGTTGGTGGTTGTCAAGCTGCTGTCTCGCTTTCCACCAACCATCTATATATATAGACCACCGTGCCGGCGCGAGTAACGTACTGTACAGTACCAAACTGTGCATTACTGTGGGCTACTACATTCCACGGTGGGACAGGGGTGTCGGCTGGACTTCCCCATGGAAAGTGGATTGGCGCTATCCAACGAGTTAGTGGAACACGAGGGTGGAATGGTTGTTGGACTTGGAGGGATGGAGCGTTGGAGGGCGTCTTAAACGTCGGTTTATGCAGAACGTTGTGTCTGGGTGTTTTTGTTTGTATTTCAACGATACATGGCCAGCCTTACCACGCTTGCGCTTGTCATGTATCGTACTACAACTGCCCACCCCCTCACCCCCGTCACCATGATAGCATGGTGGTGAAATTGCGGGCCGTTCAGATTGTCTTGGTGTTGAGAATGTCCTAGTGCAGTCTTCTCCGGCTATCCTGATCGGATTTAGTGACAGACGCGAGTTATAGAATGTTGCGTGATGATGGAATTGTGGAGGTACCTGTTTGCGTGGCTTCTTTTCTCCATTCACGGTTGAGCAATTCTCACGTGTTTGCACGGTCAAAGACGGGAAATCTGATGCCGTGCTATACATTGTTAGCGTGTTTTTATCCGAGGCTAAGACGCGGGTAGGTGAGACAACCCATACAGTACCGTTCTCGTACTGTATACGGTTGATGGAGTGAGTGCCATATGAGACGTTACGCGACGATACTTCACTGTGAACTCGTTGTACCAGTTCTAAACTTGTGGGCATTCACCACCCTGCATGATGTATACACGCACGATACGCACGCATCCACAAGCACGATAGTCGGGTTAAATTAGTGCAGGACTCGACTGGATGGGTTCACTGGAAATTAGATCGGATCGACTTTCCGTCTTCTAAACCGCTTCCGGAGAGCTGTAGTGCCGGGTACACTTCCACGCCTTTGTGCATACCCTTGCCAAGTGCGAAGAAGACGTTGGGCTTTCTTATCATGTCTTAGATGTTGCATCTATCCTTCTGTTCTTCTGTTTCTTTGTGTCTGCGTGATATCCATCGGTATCTCTTGTTTACGAATTCAGTACTCGTACGGTACTCGTGCTGTACCAGTACCGCTGCCAGTATTCTCCCTCTGAGTGTTTGTTGACAACTCCCGTTTGGGCTGGCTAGTTGGTCACAGTCTAACTGCAAGTCCAGACTTTTCAAATGGACGAAATCAACACTCTTGGATGGATGTGGTATCCTTTAAAAGGAACGAAAAAATATATAAAAGAAGTCCCTCAGCTAAAGCCAACCAATACGAGCTTGGTCATGATGGTATCCATGTCATATCACTGGTTTTCGGAATGCTGTTGTCAGAAACCAACCGCCATTGCAACTGCCGTTGGTTGTTAAAATTGACAATTCACTCCCTTCTTTTCACTCATTCTCACTCCTTCTGCCATTGAAGATGGCGCTAAAAAATTGCTAGTGTCAAAGGGTTAAACACACTAACGTAGACCCAAAATAGATCCAAAATATATGAAAGGGTCCAGACATGCCGACCAAGATTTGGTGCCTTTCAAAAATTACGGGAAAAAAAGAGGACGACAGGACTCGAACCCGCAGCCTTTGGAGGACGTCGTTCAACAAGAACCGAAATCCAATGCGCTACCATTACGCCACGTCCTCTGGTAACAACAGTGGCTTTGGACCTTTTTCGCGCTACCGTATAGGACATTTGCTGACTAAGCGGAAATTTGGCTTTTCTGTTACTGGACGTTTCAAGAAGTTTCAAACATTTAAGAGTGTTATTAGAAGTCCAAATAATGCCTTGAAACTCTGACCGAACAACATAAACGCGTCTTGATGGTTTTATTATCCATGGAAGGTCTAGGAACGTTTGACGTTGTTTGAGGGTGAAAGAAGCAGTTTGACGAGATGAGGTGATCGGAGACGTTGTAAGACACCATGCCCAACCAAAAAATGAGCATCTTGGCTATTAATTATGATGGATATGTCCATTTCTACTCATCCATCCAAAAGTTCAACTAAACGCTAACTATCATTGGAGTCAAATTCGTGCTTGTCCCAACTAACCTTAAAAGCTGGAGTTGTCGTTCACGTGACTTACCCGGCCGTGCAAAACCCTCAGGTGCAGCAGACCGCCGGCATGACCAGAATCACAACTCCACACATCCAGACACATTACACAATGATCTTCCAGCTTTCCGAAGAGTCCCGAGAACGAATTTCCAAGGTCCTCGATCTTGGCCGAGTTGCCCTCCACTACGGATGGATTCCTTTCGTCATCTACGTCGGTGAGTATGATATGGATGAGATGGCATAGTGCACAGATGGGCATAGTGCACAGACTCATGGCCAATCGGAATGATACAGACACGTTGACCAAAACTACGAGAGATTGTACAAGGATCAATGTGTCTAGAGCTGGCTAAAGCTGTGGCTACCACAAGATCAATGCGCGAACACTACTAACAACAGGATGGGCCCAGACTCTTCCCCGACCCGGTCTTATTAAGTGAGTATTGAGATGAGGAGATGTGAAGAGGATATGTGATATGGTGGATGTTTTCAGATGAATGAGATCAGAACACGTGTTAGCTCTATGGAGGAGGTAGTAACACCACTGAATCCACCCGGTGTTCGTTCCACCACAACTACAACCCACATGAACACAACTAACCCAGGCTGCTGTCCCCCTTCCCCACCGCCTAAGCAGGTCGACTTTTGTATATATGAAAATAAAGTGAGATTAGTCTGAGAGATATGACCACAGCAGAAAAAGCAACTATACGGAACAATCTGTGGATCGTTTGGTAAAGTGCGACATTCATACGAGTACCGTATGAGTACTTGTTTTGTGTAACATACAGTGTGTTTTTCGTGTACCAGCACCTGTACACTTCACTTTCTAGAGCCCATCGACTGAACGGTGATTTCGTTAAATATGGTTGCTGATAGTCGTATTTTGAACAGTCTTGTCTGAAAAACAGCACGGTATAAAAAGCTGTCCATTTGATTAACAACAATGAGTAACAGTTGAATCGACTAAACCGAGTCTGTAGATTCGAAATATGTAAAAAAAATGGCCATGTTGCCATACTAAAATATCTGAATATGGTGTTCTCCTTCTAGACATGTTTTGGTTAACGTTCACGCATGCTACTGGTACTGGTACGAGTACTACGGCGGTGCTCTGACTAATCACGTGTTTCGTGCCGATGCTGACTAATCCCGTGTTGCATTCTCTCTGCGACTCTCCCGTCGAAGGCTTTGGCATTTTGTGCCGCTTGTCACTCTGCTGCACCGCATTGTCGGTCTTTTGTCGGTGTGGTCTAAAAAACCAAAAAACCACGTGAGACGTGGAGAACGGCCTCCATCCTGTTAATCACGTGACTCTCATCCCCCTCCCCCTTCCTCCACGCCCATAGCCCTTCTGCATCACCCACTTCTGAGTGTCCTCAGCGCTGGCGCCCACTCGGAATCCGCCTTCAATGCGACACTTTAAAGTTGCGCCGTGCATGAAACACGGGGAAATTTTATCCTCCACTAGAAAAAGTTTGGTTAATTCTAAATAAATACAAATAAATTTGTAAAATTCGCGGAAAAATCACAATAATCAATCTCGTGACATTTTACCACTATCACCACTTTCTTTGTGCAAACCGCACTCTGCACCCCCCCAAAAATTTACTTTGGTTCTCCAACTTGTCACAAGCTCTCTCTCCAACAACCTCACACACTTTTCACAACACCAACATGCTCCCCTGGCAACGCGATCTGGTGGCGGGAACGGTGGCCGGCTCCGTGTCCACCGTGCTCATGCATCCTCTGGATCTGTTGAAAATCCGTCTCCAGCTGGATGGCAATCTAGGTACTGTTTTACGTTCGCTTCGACAACCCAGTGGACACTACTCGAGCCGATTTCGAAACCTGTACACGGGTCTGTACCGCGGTCTGGGTATCAATCTGCTCGGAAACGCCGCCGGATACGGCGTGTACTTTTCGCTTTACGGAATTGTCAAGAAATTGCATCTTTTTGACGGGCCTCATGGCTACTTCTTCAACGCCCTCATTACAGGAACAGCCACGAGTATCGCCACAAACCCGCTGTGGGTGCTAAAGACACGTATTTGCTCGACAAATGCCGGCCACGTGGACGCATACTCCTCTATGTACGATGGAGCCAAGAGAATCTACAGCCAGGAGGGTCTCCGGGGGTTCTGGAGAGGACAGATTCCGTCTTTGCTGGGAGTAGTACAGGCGGCGGTCCAGTTTGGGTTCTACGATTGGGCCAAGGAGCAGGTCAAGATCAAGCGGTCACGTGACCCGTCGAATCCCTACGACCATACGCTTTCCCACGAGGGGTCTCCTTCCTATCTTTCCACCAAGGAGTATTTGTTGCTATCTTCCACGTCCAAGGCGGTTTCGACGGTATTGTTGTATCCGTATCAGGTGGTCAGGTCCAAGTTGCAGCGGTACGATGCTGGCAGAATGTACTCTTCTATTGGCGATTGTATTGGCAAGATTTACAAGAGTGGAGGAGTGTTTGCATTTTACAGGGGGTTGGTTCCCAACTTGTTGAGGGTTTTGCCGGCCACGTGTATCACATTTGTGGTCTATGAGAAGATGAATGAGGTGGTTAGTGAGCAGGCTGAGCCAAGTTGAGCGAAGCGATACTTGGCGAATGCTTGCAGCGAATACTTGCCGCGAGCACTTGAACGGTGGTTTACACCATATGGGCCACGTTGAACCAAGTGAGCCAGTGAGCCAGTGAGCCGAGTGAGCTAAACATCGCCTCGCCCAACATGGCGCGGTTAACAGTATAGCCAATGTACGCCATGAGTAAGCACTTGCGTAAAAAGATGTTGCTCAGGGCTGTGGGGGATGGTCTGGGTATTGGTGCAGTCAATGTGGACGAAAGAGAAGGAACAGTGTGGATTTGGAGACTTGGGATACCGGAGACGGGACTGTTTGGTTGCTGCTGGGTGGATAGAGTCATCTGGTTGGGAGGAGCTCTGTATTCATACAATTCCAAACCGTGATGGTGATTGTTGGACAGATGGTTGTGGGTGTTTCCGACCATACGAGGAACATTGATATTCATACTCTGTGAGCTGTTGTCAGAAAGCTGTGAGAGTGAAGTTGCGAGAGGATATTCGTACCAGGTCCTCAGTTTGGACAAGACAGGTTTTGACAGAGTGGAAGATTGGACACCCTCGGTAACACCGGCTTGGGAACGCTTGGAGTAATGTGTGGAGGAAAAGAGGAAAAGACAGCACGTGTGAGCTACAGCACTGTACTGGGTAGTGTACATATTAGCATATTATTGAGAATGAACATCAATGACCATCCCTGTTTGCACTGTATGGTACACGGTACCGGACTAGGCTGTACTTGTTAACCGGCCATTTCGTCAACCATTCAAAAGGGCTGTGGATGTAAACGATTTCCGCGGTATTGCTGAGCGGCAGTGACTGTTGGGGCAGCGACTTGACAGGCACGTACTTGTAGCACCGGATCGCTTGGACGTGGACGTGGACGTGGACGTGGACGTGGACGTGGACGTGGACGTGGACGTGGACGTGGGTGTAATTATGTCAGATGGAGTGTCCCGGATATACGTACTCGCAGAATACAAGTGAGCATGGTGCTAGTAGATCGTGGTAGTAGTGGAGCGTTTGTTGTCAGCCCATGTCCGACCGGCGCTGCCATATGTACCGGCCCTGGACAATGAGGTCTCACAAGGAGCTCAACGGAGGATTGGGGCCGCTCGAATCAGTGTTCCGTTAGTGGTCTGGGGAGACGGGTGGCCAGCCTGACACGGAAGTAGTTGTTCTCGGTAACGTTCTCAGTTGGACCTCAGGATTGATAAAGGCCACCTCCCCCCTGGGCTTGCCGCAGCTTCAGAAATCGGCGGTGCATCCATGCGTTTGCCATGACACCTCCTTCCACGTAGAGATCCATGGAGGCTAACACGTGCGTTTCCAGCCATGCTTGTACGGTTGCTGCACAGTTTCCTTCCCCATACATGTCTGAAACAGTTGTTCCAGTTGTTCCAGTTGAGCCTGACAGTCCTCTTCGGTCCCTTGATCTCGAGCCGCCTCCGCGTGTACCGTAGAGATGGAGCCCATTGCCACGCAGTTCGTTCCCATCTGGTGGCGGTGTCCGTCTGGTCGCACTGTTGATGTCCATTGGGCCGTTGATGTTTCACGCCCTCCACGGCCAGCTCGGCTCTAGGCATACAGTGTGGATGGTTAACCGCCTCGCCTGTTACTTGTGGTGCTCTCCGTGGTCGTTGCAACGTGTTTCTGCGTTTCTGTTGCTGTTTCTGTTGCTGTTTCTGTTGCTGTTTCTGTTGACTGTTTCTGTTGAATCTTCAAGTAATTCTAGGAAGACCTTCACAAGAACCCGTCAAAGCTCAACAACGTTTCAACGAAATTGATGCAGCCCCAAGTAAAACTCCAAGTATTGTTTCGAAACGATAATGGACGATATTCACAGCAGAGGAGTCATAAGGCGTACAGTGAAAGTATTGCACTGCACGATACAGTACAAGTACTTGTACTTGAACATTGCAAAACCCTCTCGGTCCCATCATGTCTTTCCCAAACGCCATCTCCCTATACAATGTCCATTCAGGTGTTGCATTTACTGTGCCAGGAAACGAACCATCGTCTTATGAGCTCCAAAGAACCCAAAAGACGGACAAGAAGATGGAAAGTCACCTTGGGTTGATCCTCCCCGTATACCTTTGGCGCAGTACGTACCGTACGTGCCGTACCTCCTCGGTTTGTAGCGTACTGTACGGACACAGTCTCTGCGGAGGAAGAAACAGCCGGTTCTGTACAACAGCCGACTTGAAGCCAAGAGCGTCTAAAAGAGACACGCGTTTGGAGATGAATGCACTCTTCAGAATGTTTGCATCTCCTCTACATCCAAAGTTGCATGTTCACTCAGTGGCTCTTAATAATGGTCATTAAAACCGTCAGCAGAAGAGGAATAGATTCAAGCTCTGAAACCTGGCCTAAAAAACAGATTTTAAACCATTTGCACTCTTCAGAATTTCTGTATCTCTGCTACAAGATAAGTTGTGGAGTGTTTCCCCCCGAGTGGCCCATCGCTCGGGGTTATCCTTCTTTACGACGTTCCCACCGCCGTTGCACAGGCGCAATACTACAGGGATAAAGCCCAGGAGCAATTTTCAATACGTAACCAGTAATTTAGGAGCTAATGCACTCTTTAGATTCTCGCCATCTCTTCTCTGTCAAAAGTTATACACCATCAGACATGGTGAGAAACTAGACGAGATGTGGAGTTTGTTTTTCACCGAATAGAGGAGGTACGGAGTCAGGAAGAGCACCATAGGATACCTGGCGACGAGGAGATCAGAATGAGCTAGTTTGTCTATCTGTACCACCAGTATTACGAGTTTTGAGTCAACTATTACGAGTTTTGAGTCAACTAAAGCTTTTACCGAGCGGAGGCCGTGACTACCGAGCTACTGCTGGACACTCTGGTCAAGTGCGAGATGTGAATCAAGACCGGTCTCGACTCCAAAAGCGTCCACACGTTTCCCTCCTGCTGGGTTTCGAGGTGGGGGATCTGGGCATGTTTTCGCGTTGCGCATTTGGCGATTTGCGGTGGACCAAGCAGACGGAGGTATCACGTATGTCCATGCACCCATCATTTTGCGGAACGAAACTTCTCTACCCTGTGATTCAACCCCCTCGGGTGGACATCTCAATGACGCGATGGCCCAACACGTACGGAGCGGACGTTATACCGTCTGGAAAAGTTGGGTTCCTGGTGCAACTGGCTCTGTCTGGTATCTTTTTGCACGGCAAGATGTCCACGCGCAAGAGTTGGCCGATTCAGATTTCCGAGCCATGCCAACGTAACTAAAGAGAGCTAACGCAACTAAAGAGAACTAACGCAGCTAACAAAGTATAACCTACTAGACCAATATTAGTTGAATACTTACTACTCCCAACTACGTTACCTGGACTCCTTTACAAACTGAATGTTTGACGCCATCGTATTCACTGACTAGCTGGAGCAGGGTAATGTGGTCGTTACAGTACAGTATTGTACGAGTACAGAGCTATACCGTACATGCTCGTTCTGCAGTGGAAACGTACATTCAACGCAGTCTCTGTCAACCACACTGTTTGCAGGAACGTTCGCATCGTCGACGAGACACGTGCTGTCCGTCCATGTCTACAGTACTCGTACTGTGCGGTACGGTAGTAAAGGCATATGGTGGGTACAGTACAGTCCCGAGTCGACTCCAGCCATGCGTTTGGCGGCCCACTAGTCGCCAGGACCTTCCCATTTTGTTTGTATTCCCCTATTCTCCGTATTCAAGTTAGTCCGATGTCACAAGAGCCAGTGGATGAATCATCAGTGGCGTATAGACGGTCTTTCACGGCCCAAGAGTCTACGGCCCACAGTCTCACCACACCTACGAGTTCCGCATCCACCACCCTCGTTGTCTGCTATCGTACTGTACTGTACGGCACTGATTCATCTTTTACCACCACCACCCCTCTCCCCCCTTATCCCCTCCCCCTACCCCTCCCCTTAATACCCTCACCACCAATATTTTCCCAACATGTATCAGGCTCTTTTTTTATTCTTTTGTTACTCCTTAACCCACATGCCATAATAACCACACCATCCACAGTCCACAGCTCCCGTACCCCCACGGCCTCCAAACCCAGACACCGGGCAGGTTCAAACGGCACGGGAATTGCCTTTTTGGGAAGCCGTGCGGTGAGCGAGGGATCGTCGCCGAGCGGTTTCAGCTTGAATGTGATAATCATAACCTTCGCTCTGCCTTCTTTGATACCTGTATTATTATCATGCCGACTGATTACTCTGTAGACCCTCCGTCCCTGCAACGCTATTAGCGGACGGAGACGCCAAAAGCAACGAGACGGTGGAAAAACGGAGGGAAAAAGTGGGAAAAGGAGAAAGTAAAAGGAAACAAAAAGACGACAAGAAAAAACAAACGAGACGGCGGGAAAAGCGAGGAGAAAAGAAAAAGAAAAAAAAAAAGAGCGGGAAAACCATGCAAACCATGCAAACCACCAACGACGATGCAAAAAGAAACGCCCACAATCGCACAATCCCCCAATCCCTCAATCCCCCAATCCCTCAATCCCACAATCGACTGATGCATGTCGTTGCTTTTTCCCCCTGCAACGACTTACAGTATGATCGGCTGGGGTGAAACAAGCAATAGACAGTGGTTAAGAGTTGGGAGTTAAGAATTAAGAGTTGAGAGTTAATTAAGAGTTGCGAGTTAATTAAGAGTTAAGAGGAGTGATACCAAGAAACCGAGAAAAACAAAAAAAAAAAAAAATCAAAAAAAAAAAAACAGAACCCGGGGAGACTACCTGGTACGTCCATTTATGATCTGTGTTACCATCTAATGAACCTGTTACAAACTACTGTACGTGCTACCGTCTACTCGTACTGTACGTGTTACCATCTCCCTCCTTACCATCCCCCCAAACCTCCTCTCACATCACACCATCCACGGACCATAAACACATGGTTCACAGAGACAGAGACGGTTTGAAGATGAAGGCAGGTGGAGCCGGACAAGAAAGGGCTGCCGGCCCCAAGATTCACTCTGGGCGCCTACAGAGCAATGTCTTAGGCTGGCTTTACGATTACTGTAGGATAAACTACTCGTACAGCCCGTCGTGTGGAACGGCGTGGCGCCAACCTCAACCGTCCCAGGGTTATGTAACGTCTCCCAAACGGTCCTTTTGGGAACCCAGCTGCTTTTGCGCTTTTCCCGCCCGAGGATGGGCCGATGGCCAGTAGCGAGAGCTTGGACCTATGGTGGCCGTGGGCGCCGCAGCGCGTGAGCTGCTAGTGGTGACTACAGACTGAACGAATACTAGTACCGCTGGGAAGACTGCTGCAGTGTTGACTCGTGGACGGTTGCAGACTGTCTACTGTGCGAGTCTACTGTACTGAACTGCCACTCACTGGACTACTCGTGTAGTGGTCCAAGGATGGAGTCATTCACTAGATCGTCTGCAGTCACTGGGTGTTGGCTGGATGATCATGGAGCCCTAGATGTTGACGGAAATACACGTCAAGTCTAGACGACAATGTCCCCGGAAAACCAGGAACGAGTCTAGGTCAGGTGGATGACGGACTAGATGACGGTGTCTTCGGGTGCAGTACGAGTACTCAACCACGGAGACTGGTCGGGTTATTGGAGTGCAGGGAGCATTCTGACTCTTACAATCATACCCACGGATATTGTACGAGTACTCAGGTGTCCTGTGAGAAACCACAAATTGTTGACCGTCTGGACTACGTCAGCCGTCTGGACTGGCTGTTGACTAACTGACGTACAAGTACTCATAGCGGTTGAACAACTGACGATCCAGTACCCACAACTGCTGGACGTCTCTAGCAATACCGCAGCTGACGTCTCTAGCGATGTACTCATCCATTCAGCTGCCAGCTGCCATACCGTCTCCATCTTCTTCCATCCAGTCCCCTAAACTCACGATATCAACTCACGTTGTCGACTCACGATATCAACTCCCCCAACTCCCGCTGACAGTATCGTTCTCATCCATTTACTGAACTCCAATAGTTAGTGAGTGAGTGATGGGTGAGATGGGTAATGAGTGAGTGAGTAGATGAGCTGTTCAATGAGTAGGTGAGCTGGCGCGAGCTGAGTGGCAGATGAACTGAGGCACAAGAACAGTAGAGCGCACCCACACGAAAAACTAAATAACGCATTAGTCACGTCCCTGTCTTCAAGCCCCAAGTAGACTAAATCATGTGACCCAGATTCTCCTCTGCTGAACTCCTGGCGAAAACAATTTCTAAACACCTATCTACTACACCACACAACAACACACCAACTTCATTCATGGAGCACGTGGCCATCCGTAAAGTACACCAAAATGATCCCTCTGACGCTCTCAATCGTCTCGTATAATAATATCCACCCTTCATAGTACCAAAATTCCTAGTTGTCCCTGTTTATCCCTTCCAACCCAGTCTAACCCTACCTAACCTCCCCACTCTCCAACTCTACTTGCCACCCAGCCAGCTCCACCCCTCCATCCTCTACCATCCTCCCCATCCCCTCCTAATTTCAAACTTCGAAACTCCGGCCTGTCTCGGAGCCGTCCTTTCTTTTTTGGCTGCTTCATTCCCAAGACGCTAAAATTGAAACAGCCAAAAACACGAAATTTTGAACTGCAAAAAGGGCAAGAACAGACAAAGGGGCGGTCCTAATTGACAAATATAATGGATTATCAACACCCCCTATCGGTGTCTCCCTTACTTCAACTTTTATACTCCCACATGTATCCCTTGCCACGCAAGGTTGAGAGGGTGTCCTCATACCACTTAATATCCTTATCGAGAGCTTGTCACGCCCCCAAATCGTCATTCGCAACGGATCAACAACTCTGCCGAACTGTATCTCTTGTCTAACGCCGTATCTCAGCTTTTAGACACTGTCATAATACTGTACAATACTGCCATCAAACAAAAGTGCGCTAAAAATACCCGAATACGCAGCCACGCACCCTGAAAAAGATTAAAAGGGGGGATGCGAGGGCCCTTTAAAAAGAAATTACAAATGTCCCTAACGTTGACCACTGTAGAGAGTGTATGTGGTGGGTAAAGGAGGGGAAAGGGATTTAGATGTGTTACAAAATGACAACCAAACGTCGTGTGACAAAAAAAGCACATTTGGTACATTTTACAGACCGCGGAGGATCTTCTTAGAACCTCCATAACCCTGTTCAACCCAACCATCGCTCCATTCATGTTTTTTTTTGTTTTGTTTTTGCCAAAACGGAAACGTCCAGAAAACGTTGGAAAGTGGAGATATTACAAGTTTAAAACATCCATTGTACTCCCCTGATTCAGTACAATCCAACAGATGTATATTTTGTCCCAGAACCCCACTGTATGCCGGAAAAGTCAAAGGTATGTGTCAACAAACTGGGACGTGAGGGGTAGAACAAAAACATGTCTTTATTAGTATCAAAATACTCGTGTGATTTAGAAATATCCTGCGGAGCTGGTCTTTCCAACATCAGACCACTTTTGGAGACGAAATTATTTAAGATTGGGGTGTTTCACGGGTTAAACAGCTTGGATGAAATTTTATACAAAATATAACCTAATTGGAAATGGTGATAAAATGCGATACAGGAGGGTAGTGACAGAATGGAGACAAGGATAATGTTTGTAAGCATCCCACGTTAATGGTGTATAAAAAACAAAACTTTTGGGGGCATCTTCACTGAGTTATGTGGTGATATGTGTTTCACCAAGAATGTGTCTATCAGGTTGTGAGTAAATGCTGGAGGTGTAAACTCTTGAGAGAATGATATTATGATGTTTGCGGTATTCAAATGTGGACTCCGCTTAGGTGCCACAAGATTATTAAAAGAGGCAGTGGGGTAGTCTTTGTCTTAAATAGCTTGGGTATTAGAATACACAAGAGCTGTCATATCAATATACAAGCTTGTCTAAAAGAAGTAAGTAGTTGTCAATTTTCCTCTGATATGATCTGTTTCATTCTGGCTCGGATATTGCGCGCATAGTGAACATATTCTCAGATGTGGAATTTCTTTTTTGCCACTTTTGCGTCGACATACCTCGGGACGATATATAGAAGTTAGTGGGGTGTTGAATACAGGGTGTGTAATGCGGGAATCAGTCGTCTTTTAATTATTTCATTATACACTCGTCGTGTCTGTTGTTGGACTATGACGTTCTCTCTTTCTAGAGTAGTACGTAGAATTACAGCTGCTGGGCAGAATTGCACGCAGAGTTCATTAACGGGTACAGTAGACGCTTGCTACTTACGAGATTTTGTCGTAATTTGTTTTACTTTTCTTGATCTGGAGGTGTGCTTGAAAATGTGTGTTGGAAGTACTTGAAATGCGGATAACTCGAGTATTTTTTACTGCGAGGTGTGGATTTTATTTGGCCATTAGATTCGTCGTAGATGGAAAAGTCCAATGGTGGGCTTATTTCTTCTCCTTGCCATCTGTGCACAAAAATAGAAACGGTGTGGGATGTTTTCTTGCAGCACTAATAGGTGTTCTCTGGTTCCACGTAATAACACCGTCATATTTACACAATAAGACGAGTGGATCGAACAACTAAACAGGGAAACATGTATGAATCTCATCAATAAATTGCAACTACCTTGGGGGTCATTACGTGTACATTAGTGGATCATAGAGCACTTTTTGTATTATTTAACGGTCAACTAGAGAAGTATTAGCCTAGCAGAGTCAAAGGAGTCATAGATGGCGTCTTTGCAGGTTCACAGTTATTCTCCATATTTTATTCTCCCTACAGCACCACTGGGTGATTTTTTTTCTCTTTATAATTCTTTCCTTTTTTTCCTTTTTTTTCTACACGTTCAAAAATCTCTCCAAAACTTCAACTAACCGATAGCTAAATACTTGATCCAACTAACAATTTACTTCAACGCAAGGACATCCCCAAAAAAAAACGAAGAAAAAAATAAAATATATAAAATAAAATAAAAAAGACAGTTTTCACGCACAAATCACAAGTTGCCGTACCAATGGACAGCCGTATTCAGCATTGTACTAGCATCACTGCCATGGTAGCATGGTTGCTAATAGTCGTACGATTTTGGACTACTGTACTTTTTTGGGCTAATTACTGTTCTTTTTTGGGCTACTGTCCCAGTGGCATCATACACTGAAGCTCTTATTTGTATTAATTTTCCGCAATTTAATTTCTATTGATTTTTTCCCAACTATTGACCGTGTGTCTATAGACCCCCCACGGGCCCCCAAAATCTCCAGGGGACGGAGGTGCATCTTGCATCACCTAATCTCTCTTGTAGTTGCTTTTTGGGTGTCACCTGTTGCGCGGGACCGATCCTGGCAGTCGTCTTCCGCTCTTGGATATCCCGATTCGAGAAATGTCTCCGTCATCCTGCCCCGTCTGTCAATGTGCCCCATTCAGCCTGCATGGTTTTGCGACTGGGAGAGAAGGGAATTAGGGTTTGCACACACGCGTACCGACGTCAACCTTAACAGTTTTAGCCTGTTGGGAGGATGCAAACAAGAGAGGGAATAAGGTTTGCTGGGGCAATCAGATAATGGCAAATAAGAAAGACGTTGCAAAAAGAAATAAAAATGGGAAAAGAAAATAAATCAGATAAGGGACGAAAGTCAGAGGTGCAGAGGGCACAAAACAATTGCGGCAAAAGAAGACAATTGGGCACAAAAAATATAAGCATCCTTGCCTCGTTTCATACAAACCATATATTATCCACGCGGTTAACCTCTGCACGTCTATTGCATCACGTATTCTAAATTTCGGCTATTTTTAACTCCAAATAATATTTCCCACAACCCAAATTTGGAAAACAAACCTAACAAAGTAAAAGACTGTTTGTGTTTTTGGGGGGTTGCACTAAAAAAAAAACCTCAAACGGTCAATACGCTGATCGCGCTAGTGGCATATTCCTTGCACACCATTGTCCACACACAATTAATAATGAATGACTATCCCATTGTACAGGAAGGCAAATAGAGTTCCATATACTTGGACAAGTCGGAGTTGGGATAAACTCAGATAAGGTTGCATTATGTCCCATTAGGGCCCCCGCAGACGCCTCAGGTTAGCTACGGCCCCAACATTTCGGGCTTGCGTCAACTGCGGTTTTGCCGCGCTCTTAAAACCTATCACGTGAACCACTTCCCGACGTTCCATTTAGGAAATAGACTTTTTTTAAGACTCTGGTAGCTTAACCTTAAATCCCAACCGATTTTCGCCTGGTGCCACTATTTGCTCAGATTTGCAGGGCACGGTCATATGGGCCAGGTTTCCGCAATCTCCGAACAAAGAGCGTCATTTTGGCACCGCTTACCCGTGTCGTGTTTGCGACTGTCGCTTCTCTTTTTGGCGCCCGTGTGACCATGTATTTTTGTAGCCAAGGCTGTCCAAGAAAGTTGGCAACGCAAGATACGGGGGCTTGTTGTCACGTGGGGGGTAATTTAGGCGGCATGTTGCTTCTTTTTTACCCCTGAATCAAATTACGGTAATTAAACGCTGCTAGAAAATGGAGAAGGGAGGCACAGGTATGAATCAAGGGGAAGGAATTGAGTCGAAAAAAGACGGGGAAAAAATGACCGAAAATGGCGAAAATGGGTACCAGGTGCTGTACTGGGAAAATGTGAAAATGTGAAAATGTGAAAATGTGAAAATGTGAAAATGCGAAAATAGAAATAATGAAGGGGAAAAAATAGAAAAAAATAGGGGAAAAAAATAGAGAAAAAAAACAATTTCGCTCAAACACTGGGATTTGGACCTGAAAGTCTCTACTGCATTCTGCAAGCCGATCGTCTCTGAAGATCGTCTTAGAAGATCGTTTTGGCGGATCGTTCTGGAGGATGGTTATACAGGCATACAGTCAACCTGTCGAGCGTGTCTCAGGTGTGTTCCATGCTGTCGTAAGCGGTGCGTGGTTACGGTACGGCACAAACAAAAGGAAGCACAGCGACCGAGACACTTTTTGTGGTTTTTGCACTTTGTGCACTTTTAGTGTCTTTTGGCGCACGCACTGTCAAAGTCAAAGAAAATTAACACGCCAAACAAAGCGGCCAAAGCGGTTGCTCACTTGTTGCCATGCCATGAAACATGCAGCGAACGTGGAGCTGGACGAGGTTAAGAGGTGTGTGTCGGAGGTCGGAAGTGCGCAAGTGTGGAAGGAAAGGTCTAAGGTGTAGGGTGAAAGGCAAAAACACAAAAGAAAAGAGACGGAACAAGTAAAGACTGAAAAGGGACCTCGATGGAAGAAGTAAAGACGGAAAAGAAGCATTGTGGCAGATGAAATAGTAACAGGACAAAACGGGAGACAAGAGGGACAGGGACCAAAAAGAAACACCCAAAAGAAACACCATAAACGAATACGACACCCAAAAGAAACAACCAAAAGAAACTCCCAAAAGAAACTCCCCATAGCCAAAAGCCCCATTCCAAACCACTCTTCCGATGGTCGCAAGTGTGACACGTATAAAGACACATGAATCCGTCAATCGTCAACATGGCCTCTCTCTCGCCAAACTGTATTGGATCGTATCGTGTTACGACACGGAGATCTTCAGGAGATGCAGAATGGTTGCTTGAAGTCAAACAGTCACGGATGTTGCCGGTGCAGTCGGTCGGCGTTTACGGAGGTTGCTTTTCCGTGTCAACCTGCCTGTTTGTGCACCAACTGAATACGTGACACAGACGGCGCTGCAGTGACACAGAACCAAGTCTACCACGTAGGCTGCCCTCCTCGGGAATGCCGACCCTAGTGTACATTCTCGACATGTCTGAGATGTGGAACACCCTGGTTGTTTTGGAAGCAGTCATCGAGCCGTGTGCACGGTCTGAAGCGGCCACTGAGCAATCCGAAGCTGCAACCAGACGTATCGCTAGACGCAGTCCTGAGCCACTTGAAGCAGCAACCCGAGGTGGTCTGGAGCCACTAGGCAGTCTTGGGCACTAAGCAGTTACTCGAAATAGAAATGGACACGAAGCGTCGCTAGGCAGACACGAAGCGTCGCTAGGCAGTCATGAAGCGGTCGCTAGGCAGCCACTCGCAAACAGTCCGGCACTGGTTTCATAAACCCCATCAATCATAAATGTGCCAATGCTGGGGACTGTGGTGGTTTTTCCGAATTTCCTGGTTTGGCCAGTGTTGAACATTCCACACCGCTCCCTTCACTCCCTTCACCAACCACCGCTCACACTCACACCCCTCTTCTTCCATAATCGCACCCATCAGAGAAAGTGCAGCCCCTCCCTACTTGTACCACCGTCGTATCTTTCCGGATTCTTCCTCTCCCCTGTCACTCTCCCCCAAGCACAAAAAAGCAACGACTACCAGGTCTCTCACGCCACCTACACTGCTGGGAACTCTTGCACTCAGTCACGCCACGCTCATCAACTGATCTCGGATAGAAACGGAACATGAGTGAGTCAACTTCTGAGGCAATTGTGAGTACGAGTACGTCAAGGGCTATAAGCGAGGTGGAGTGGGCACGTCAGAACGTCACTGAATGATACTGTTCAGCTGACGTGGTGCATGAGTGGAGCAGGTGTAGATGGTCTCGGCGGGATCTGGCAGGTGTAGATGGTCTCGACGGGATTTGGCAAATGTAGGTGTTCTCTGTGGACATCTTACCACAGTGTCTATCCTTAAAAGGTGCCCGTATTGTACAGGTCACCACACACGGCTCAACTCTTTTACTGGACCGCCTGTGGAGATTCCAAAACGTGCATCTTGCTCTACAAACGACGGCGAATAAAACGCACTCTTCGGAATTGCCCTACCACTACTGGTGGCTCCCTACTCGGTAGTATGTTAAAACCCTGCAAACGAAACCATACAAGAAAACACACGTCCATATTCAACACATGCCAGAAACGCCCTTGTGCGACAATCTGCTTTTTTTATGATACGTTTACTTTGATAATTCGCTACGAAACGGTCAAACGGGTTTGGAAACATAAGACGGATGGAGGAGTTGAAGCCGTGGGGTCTGGGTGGGTAGAGGAGCTAACGCTGTGGGGAGTAAACCATTTGAATCGCCTTGGTTGGGGCTACATTTCGGTACTGTTTGCTTGATTTTGAGCAGCTTTATCAGAAACAGTTCAACAATTCCTCAAAAATCAACGAAAAATTCAGAAAAATCCAGAAAAATCCAGAAAAATCCAGAAAAATCAAAAACAAATATATAAAAAGTAACAGAGCAGTGCCATACTAGCAGCTCTACAGTACCAGCACCAGTACACTCGTCGCAGCTTTTCACGGCTCGCAAATAAAATGCACCAGCACAAAAGCTTGCTTGACAACTTGTGTAGATCTTAAAAATACGACAAAAAGCGCCAGAAATACGCTACAACGTCAAGAGCTGTACCATAAAATGCACAGCCGTCTGTTGAATCGTGTGATGTATTTTTTTTTTTTCAGAGACCGGAAGGGTATTTAGCAAATTTTGTAGAGTTTGAGATTTTTCTGACGCAGAACGACCATATGATTCCGAATATTGCGCGTACACGGTCATGAACCTGATCAATCTACTCCTCTCGTTGCGGGGAATGCGCTCGTTTTGTCGGTTTTCATATCGGGCAAAAATTCAGCAATTTGCACACCATTCTTCAAAACACGCCACACCCAAACGAATACGAGCATGCGCCAATTGAGGGTTTTGCAGGATGGAAGCAAAAAAACACAAAGGAAAAAAGGCAAAACAAAACAACACAAAAAAAAAAAAATTAGAAAAAAAAAATTAGGGAAAAAAAAGAAAGAAACATCGAAGCGAATCGAACCGAGGGAAAAAGGAAAGTGCAAAAATCAAGCAGGGGGACTTGGTCAGATTGTCTTCGAAAATTAATACAAAATAATATCAAAGAAAGAAAAAAACGAGACTTTCAGAAAAATAACGGAAGAAAAACAGAAAATACAAAGTAGAAAGCAGAAAAAAAAAAGGAAAAAGAAAACTCGCGAATAGACGGCCATCTATTTATGCTGAAACGCGTACAGGACGGTAAACAAACGCCATGTACCGAACTGAACTGAAACCATACAGTAGCTATTTGTAGCACACACAGTATTGCTGAAGGAAATAATAACAAAAGGAGCAACTTTGGGGCTGCTGATGCCAAGTCTCGAGTTATGTTTGGATTTGATGAAACAAACAGCCGCTGGAATTTGCGCGTAGATACATCCATTTGAAAATGTCTTAGACCGTTGGAATGTGCCAAAGTTTGTGCGCTGGAGGATTTTGTATGGGCAAGGAGAAAAGAAATTACACTGTTGGATTCGCGGGGCCGTGCTGATTCCAGCGGTTCACTCTGTTTGCCGTTTGGGGAAGTGTAGCGTGTTTTATCACGTTATGCTGGTGTCAACTGAAAAGCAAAACCCATCACTGTAACTCGAAAATTTTGTATGTACAGCGTATATGGAAACTGCACCATTCGAATCCCCGTGCCCCATTACCCGTATTCACCTACTCGTTTTTCCGTTTCATCTTGCCTCCATCCCGTTACGTACATAGTCTTTGCTGCCAACGTCCCAGCCGAGCATCCTCCGCCGACAAGACTGCCCTGAAAGACCTCAGAGTTCGGTCAAGTGCGGTTAAAATTATTTGCCACTCTGAGTCAAGATTGAGAGACCGTTTGAGTAACTGCTACCTGGAAACGTCTTCAACCACCAGTAGAAGAGAGGGTAGGACTCTCCCACGCGACCAAATGAACGCGTATACCTCAGAACACATCTACAAGCTCCAGATGAAATTATAATGTTAGTTATACAAGCGCCGACGGTCTTCTTCGCGCGTTGGACATAAATACACCCCCATGGCTGGACTGACTGGGTCCAATTAGTTTGAGTCATTTGGAGGAGGACGAGGACATACGAGGACGTAGTCCGTGTCCGGTGATACCAATTTAGGCGATAGGGCGCAACAAGACGTAGGTCCCGTGATACCAATATTTCGTGGTAGGAGGGTGTGGTCCGGTACTGGCAATTAGGCGATAGTTGTGTGGCTGACTGTAGAGCTCTGAAACAATTTGACTAGGTCAAATGATTCCCTCCTCACTGGTTCCACGTGTTCATCGTGGCTAGCTCCTGATACAACATGTTGAAACTCTGGCCCTGGGGATACTGCTGCATGGGAGGAAACACGCCCTGTCTGGGCTGGTACTGCTGCGCTTGTCCAGGATGAACTCCTCCCTCCTTGCCCTTTGTAATGGCGTAATTACCGTTGGGGGTCTCCAGAGGAGGCAGGGTATGCGAAACGGAAGCTGGGGTGGACAGTGGAGTGACATGGGCCGAGGTCTGAAGCGGCTCTGGGCTCATCTGGGTCTTGACGGAATCCTTGCCTCGTCCCTTAATCCCCCGATTGGCGTTCTTGTACAGCTCTCCAAAGTACTTGATCATGTCCAGCTCCTCCGGTGGAATCATCTGGGCTCCTCCTTCTCTCATCTGCTTGCTGTAGTACTTGAACCGCGACGCCAGCAGCTGCAGGGTATCTGCGTGGAACTTATTCTGGTGGGCCTTGAGGTTTCCCAGCTGCGTAAAGGTCTTTCCACACGCGTCCAGACGGCACACGAACGGTCTGTGGTTTTCATGCACCAGCTTATGAGCTCTGTAGTTGCCTCTTTGGGCAAACTGTTTGCCGCAATTGTAGTGTTCGCAGACAAACGGCTTTTCTCCCGTATGCGACCGTTTGTGGGTCCTCAAGTTGCCTCTCTGGGTAAACCGCTTCCCACAGCCCGGCACGTCGCACTGGTACGGCTTGTCTCCCGTGTGGGATCTCTTGTGGATGTTGAGATGCGTCTTTTGATGGAAGCTCTTGTCGCAGCCCGGAAAGTCGCATTTGTGTTTGAGGTCCGGGCCGCCCTTCTTCTTGCCCACTCCTCCGTTTACGAGCCCCACGGGCGGCAAAAGCGACGCGATTTCGTCTGCGGGTCCCTCCAGCTTTTCGCCCTTTGCAATCTTGGCCTGGTCCAGCTCCTGGGCCTGGATGATGAGCATCAGCGAGTCCACCACCGTGTTGCCGATGGGCAGAAGATGGGAGGTGGCCGTGGAGGCCGGAGGACTGCTGGGCTGCATCCGGAGCGGTGGCAGAGGGTGCTGCAGAGGCTGGAGTTGTGGTTGCAGCTGCGGTTGCGGTTGTGGCTGGGGCTGCGGGGGTTGCGGTTGCGGTTGTGATTGCGACTGGCCCACTTGGTACGGGTAGTAGTAGGGCTGGGGGATTTGCTGGAGCGGAACCTGCTGGTGTTGCTGGTGCTGGAGCGGAATCTGTTGATGCTGCTGATGCTGGAGCGGGAGCTGCTGATGCTGCTGGTGCTGCTGATGCTGCTGCGGGTCCGGGTTGGAAAACGGCATGGTGGTTGAAGGTCAATTTTGGTCAACCACCTCTGCTCCACGCGGATCCCTCCCCATATATAAACCAAGAAGCCCATCCTCTCCAGACCGCCACACGAGGGTTTTCCATCCCACAGCACACCGCACAAACCAAGCCTTGTCCGGTGGCCCTGAAGGTTTCAACTCTACCGGCCGCTTAGTCTTTAGACCTTCGCTAGACGTGCGTCCAGCTGCAGCAGCGGTTGCCTTTTCGTTTCCTCCCTCTGCCTTTGCGTTTGGCCAAACCCTGTCCACGCTAAAGGGTGGTGTGGTTTTGTCGGTCCTGGCCTATTTGGACCTTTTGGACCTTTTGGGCGTTTCACCACACAGAAGGTGTCGACGGGCTTGACCACGACATGTGACGCTGGGAACGCCGATATCAGGCCACCGCTGGGGGGAGTGGCAGGGGAGAACCCACATCTTGCGGCCCGCCAATGGCGCACTAAACTAGTCTGCTTGCACGCTGGGCTCATAACCTGCTACTACTGGTATTGGTACCAGGTACGACGGTGCTATCTACGTTTGCTTTTTGTGGGGGCCGCCAACGTAATACGTATGGGGATTAAAAAGTGGGGGAAAATCGCGGGCACAAATGAGCGACGGCGTGGTGGTCTGGCTGATTTTTCGGGATTTTGACCATTTTTATTTTTATTTTTTTTCTTCTTGCCGCCACGATCCAAACCCCGATATCGATCCTCTCCCGCCCCCAAGTTCACCCAGTAGCTCAATCAACTAACCGTAATCTTAGACGCTTGTTTTGTTACAGTTGCAGAGGTTAACGTAAACGATAACGATAATTAAAGCAAATGTAAAAGGACAAAGTGTAAAAGCAAAAGGGAAAAACAAAAGGAAAGGAAAAAGTGCAGGAAAAAGAAAAGAAAAGAAAAGCAAAACCGCCTTCCTGCGCACACCTCCAGACACACTCAAATTTTCCAGCTGAAAAAAAAAAAAAGGGCATCGAGAAATAGGAAAAACAAAATATGGAAATCGATGGGAAAAGAAAAACGAAAAAGAGCGAGAAAAAAAAAATCAAATCAAACCAAGTATCGCAGAAGAAAAAGAAACAAGACACAGATCCAACGTCTCAACCACACACACACACACACACACACACACACACACACACACACACACACACACACACACACACACACACACACACACACACACACACACACACACACACACACACACACACACACACACACACACACACACACACACACACACACACACACACACACACACACACACACACACACACACACACACACACACACACACACACACACACACACACACACACACACACACACACACACACACACACACACACACACACACACACACACACACACACACACACACACACACACACACACACACACACACACACACACACACACACACACACACACACACACACACACACACACACACACACACACACACACACACACACACACACACACACACACACACACACACACACACACACACACACACACACACACACACACACACACACACACACACACACACACACACACACACACACACACACACACACACACACACACACACACACACACACACACACACACACACACACACACACACACACACACACACACACACACACACACACACACACACACACACACACACACACACACACACACACACACACACACACACACACACACACACACACACACACACACACACACACACACACACACACACACACACACACACACACACACACACACACACACACACACACACACACACACACACACACACACACACACACACACACACACACACACACACACACACACACACACACACACACACACACACACACACACACACACACACACACACACACACACACACACACACACACACACACACACACACACACACACACACACACACACACACACACACACACACACACACACACACACACACACACACACACACACACACACACACACACACACACACACACACACACACACACACACACACACACACACACACACACACACACACACACACACACACACACACACACACACACACACACACACACACACACACACACACACACACACACACACACACACACACACACACACACACACACACACACACACACACACACACACACACACACACACACACACACACACACACACACACACACACACACACACACACACACACACACACACACACACACACACACACACACACACACACACACACACACACACACACACACACACACACACACACACACACACACACACACACACACACACACACACACACACACACACACACACACACACACACACACACACACACACACACACACACACACACACACACACACACACACACACACACACACACACACACACACACACACACACACACACACACACACACACACACACACACACACACACACACACACACACACACACACACACACACACACACACACACACACACACACACACACACACACAATTAATACAATTATTTCCACCGTACCAACTCTACCGAAACTTAGCCCCAACAAACTCTTGAACCAATCTTAGAACCACTCTTATCGTTATTAATTGTGGGCTATCTCGGTCTACCCCGACAGCGGTGGTTGGTTCATTTCACGTCGAACAAACGACTTTAGCCGAGCCACAACCTCCGAACAAGTGCACGCCATACGTCATCCACGCTCCCCACACGAGTATTTTTTCCTCTTTTAGCCCTTTGGGATACCCGTGTTTCGTCCCGGCGGTAATGACACTTTAATCTTCTTTTTGATTGGATTCACGACGACAATTGGCGTGAACGGCGGTTAGTGCCTTGTCCAAAGAACCTGTGGTATTTTCTCCCCCCCCAAAAAAATATTTCCCCATTTCCCCATTTCCCCCAAAAAATAAAAAACTCTCTTGTTTGCCGTTTCCCCGTTCCCCACTTTCCTCGGTGACTTCAGTCGCCGGGCTAGAGTGTCATCTACTCGTACCCTACTCGCGCATGCGTCAAATTCGCACATGTGTGTGAATGTGTTAAAAAGACCAACGTCTTCCAACGGTCGGCAAACGTTTTCCCAAAACACCACCGCCGCAAACAAAAATGGACAAACCTCCGTGGAGCTTCAAAACACCGCCCAACCCCCTCCTCCTTCCTAGTATAATTACTTGTGTCAACGGCGGAGATCACATGTCTCATAAATAGCCAAATAGCCCTGGGCAAAGATTATGAGTGGAGTGACGTAGGCCAAGGATCGACAGCACCCAAACAAATGACAGGCAAAAATCGCAAAAATCAAAAACCCACTCTCCAAACATGTGGCTGGTTCCTGGGTCGTGTGAGACGGCGGTACTAGTGCAATACGATAGATCGTCGCCTGTTCCTGGCTCTCAGCAACAGCAGCCAGCGGTAGCCAAACAAAAGGACAAAACTTTGGCCAGGGTGCGGATACCAAGACGAGCACTAAACCAACGTCTTTGTACACTCGTACTCGTTACTATCCTCGTACTCGCAACAGTCCGGGGCGCTCTTTTTCTATTTTTTTTTTTTGTTGTTTTTTGGCGCTCACTGTCATTTTCAAATGTTGACTCTGCAAAAGCAAAGCCAATGGCATATTGACACAAAGCAACGCTTTAAATCCAACGGGCTGATCGTCACCAAATATCCCCAAAGTGACCGATTAGGCATGGATCCTCATTCCTCGCATCTTTAATAGCAACTGAGTCGTATGACGGTGCAGTACGGTGGTTATGGAGGAGGGGATGATAAGACGCGCCCAAAGAGCAGGTGGCAGCCTTTTGGTTGCGCTCGGCTAAGTAACAGCCAGTATGCTATTATTTATTTATTGTTAGTTTTTTTATCAATTTCTGCGGTTGCATTTAGTTGTTTTTTTATTTTGTTTTGTTTTGTTGTTTTTTTTTTTTTGTCCCTTGACTTTTCGATTTGTCTTGTGATTGGGTGGATGTCGATAGGGTGCGAATAATGGTAGAAAATCAGAGAAAATCATCACAAATATGAAAAAATACCGACAAAAAACTACACTTGCTCCTCCATCGACTCCCGCTGATTACCACACCTCAATGGCCTCCTGCCACTATATCCAATCATCCAAACACATGACCCCCACGCTTTAAAGTTAGTCTCCACACCCTGCACAGCAGACAAAATATCCGAGTGTCTATCTCGGGTACCTCTGTGATGATCCACCATTTCTCCGATGTGTAGACTCGAGGCATGTACGTGATTGCGTCTTTTACTTTGGCGAATTGGACGTGTTGAAAATGTGTCCATGTGACAGCCAAATTGACGATGATGATACCGATGACAGATAACGCACACCGTTGTGCCCTAGCCCTTAACCCTTTCCCCCCCCCTACCCCTACCCCCTGCCCTTCCCGCAAACCTCCCTACTGCTACCCTAAACAACCGCCATGTACCCGTACCCTAACTCCCCGGGGCAGCCCTCGCCCTCGTTCCCCCCAGCCCTAACCCCGCGGGCCTGCAATTAAAATAAAAAAAAAGCCCCAACCCTAGACCCACCCAACAACCCCTTTCCACCACCCAACCTTTTCCTTGCCAAGCAGGCTGTTTACGATCGCCAGCAGTTGCGTCTTTTGCGGTCCGGCAACGTCGGTGGTTTGGATTCACACGGCTAAATAGACTTTGCTCACCTGGTTCAGGGTGCAAAGTGGCGTGATTTTTCCTGGGCCAAAATAAAGTGCAAGATGCAGCCTTGTTGCAGCACCGAAGGTCGTTGGAAGGGGCATGGAAGGTCTCACAAAACATATGAAGACGAAATCCGGGGGGATGAGACATTGTAGGGGGATTGTAGACAGGAGAGTGGCGCCAATTGTCTGCATTTTACCTGATTTTGCTTCCGTCTTGCTGATTTTATAATCGCCTCGTATAAACCCCCCAAAAATCCCCCCCCAGGACAATGAGTTATTTGTCAAACGGGGGGGACCCCAACTTTGTCTTTTTCTCACTCTAACATTGTGGTTTGACTTTGACTTGTGCTTGTGACGGTGGTGCCGTGCTTATTCTTGCTGCTTGATTGCATTGTTGTCATTGTGTGCCAGCTAAAGCGAAAAAGGTTGTTGGCGAATAGAATTTGCAAACGGAATAGCGAAAGGCGATTAGAAAATGCTCCAGCAATCGGAGAATGTCGAAGGGTGGCTGAAACGGCCCAGTTGACGACCGACGTTTTTCTCCATATTTTCCTGTTTTTTTCCCGGCCGTTTTCGAATTTCCACAATTATCCAAATTAAACATAATCCACGCACAGTATCACCCCATATGCCCACACACCACGTACAGAAGAACTCGCTTATGTGGGCGCCCTAAAAAATGGGGGAAAAATGGAAAAAAATCGTATTCCACCCGGAACCACTCTGAAACGCTCGCGAAAAACCGCCGTGGAACCTCCTGAATCTGACCTCCATCTATAACTCCCCCCAGCTATGAAATAAAATTGTATACGGATACGGACACACCACTTGCTGTGCAAAAAGAAACGAAAGCAGCAACGCTCCAGAGCCAACTCTCTCGCCCTCTCTTATGCGGAATGCACGGTCGACATGGCGTCAAACCATGTACATGCCATGGCCCAGCAGCGGAAGACCCAAAAGATCCAAACGGGAAGTTTTGGCCAAATCATCCTCTTGCCACCTGTATCATGTTAGTTGCTGGGGGGGAGCCGACTATCTTGCCGAGTGGGTCTGGCTGGAGGTTGAGCGGTTTTACAGCGCCGACCTGACTTTTCGTTTTCTCTAATTCTCAACCCTCCGACTTTTCTCCGAGGCATAAGAACGAGTACGACCGGACACGAGGCTGCTGCAAACTCTGCCTGTAGATAAAATCAATCTGTACGAGGTGAGCGGTTTTGGCCCTGATTACCACAGTCCGACGAGTTGGATGCCCAAGTCTGGGAAGCTGCATCTCCTCTTCCTACTTGTCTTGTCTCTACAGTAGTTGGTACTGGAACCAGCTGGGTGCGTCTAGTACGAGGTACCAGTATCAGTATCCTCCTCCTCCCTCTGTCCAGGGTTTCACATGACAGGGTTCTGGGGTCGATTGCCGAGTGATAATAACACCCTGCTGCCTCCCAGACCTCGATGCGATACTCTAGCCGAACTTGCTGGGCTCAATATTATATCCACAAACCCCTTGACGTCAGGAAATACACCAGGAGCCAGGCCAGGCTAAAAATAGTCGAGCGAGTATCGTAGCAGAATTGATCAGCAACGGTCAAACTCCAACCACACACCTCCAGAACTTTTTTTTGGGCCGGCTGTTTTGGTTCCTTTTCGTTTCACAAAAGCTGCCACTGTCTCATTCAAACGTCAGCCGCTTCAGATTCAAAGCAGGGACGAAAGGGGGGACTGTTGAGATGCCGATGGGAGGCGGTTTTTTTTTCATGCTGCGTCAACTCATCTCCTCCCAGACTAGTCTGCATCTCGAGATATTTGATGGGAGAGGGAAACGACATGCATGGAAGGGTTTGGAGGGTAGATTTTGATGGAGAAGAGGTGGAGGAATGGAGAGTACATCAATGGATTCGCACGGAAGCAGGCTCCAAAATGCACTTTTTTGATTTCAAATAACCCGTCGCGATCTAAATTCGGTGGGGTGTTTGTGAACAGGAAAAGGACGAGGAAGTAAATCGTAGAACAACAACGGGAAGAGCTGGGGAAATGAGAGCTTCGCTAAAGGGATTATGTAGTGTGGCCGATGGCACTGACGGTGATCGTTTTGCTAAAACTACCGATATTCGTCTAGTTGAGGGGAAATGGTGTGAAAATTATTTTTTAATTCTGAAAAAACGACACCAGTACAACTTTTTATACGGACCTCTGACGGAGGTAGACAGTACGGCATCGTTATAACGGTGATTCAGTGTCCATGTTTCCATTTCCGAAATGCTCCAAATGACAAGAGTGATCCAGTTTGAGAGATACTTCTGGGAGACCGTTTAGTTAATGTCTCCCAACCACTCTGCTTTAACATTCACCTAATCTTAACTAGGTTTATTTATGGTTTAGTTGGATGTCGTCAATTTTAGATGAACTTTCAGGTGGACACTTTTACCTCCTTTTTCCAGAATCTGCCATACTTGTGCTACAAAGAAACACGGTACACCTTTATCTTCTATTTTCACTCGTGAAGAAAATTCACTCTTTTGATTTCCCATTTTCCCTCAAACGAGTCCGATATCTGAGTGTCTCCGTTTCTTGTACATGTATATCGCGTGTAACTTTTCCAGTTTTGATCCAATTTGAGAACTGAAAGCGGTGCTATGGTCCTCTGCGCCCCCGCTATCTGAATTCATACTATATGAAAGTCCTATTTGTCAATTTCGAAAAATTTCTGCACTCTTGATTCTGGAAAAACTTCAACCGGTACTAGAACGACCAATATAACTCCAATGGGTTAGAAAATGTACTTGGGATGAGTCTCCAGGGCTTTTATTACGTTATAACTTGTTTTTAGCCTCATATCTTGCGAATTGCTATTTTGTCCCACTCCTCGCAATTTCAAACACTGTATAAACGGTTCCTCTAAATGATTTGACAAATGAGAACTTACTGTGATTACTTTTGCTGCTGATCTGAAAGTGGATATCTGGACATCCCATAAGGCGCAGTTTGGGTCGGGGAATCCGAATATGCAGTAACAATGGCGTGTTACCATACTGAAATCCCTGGTTCTGGACTGTTTCAGTTTGCTCTTTAGAAACACTGGAAACACAGTGCTTCTTAATTATTATGCAAAACACAACTTTAGTTCTGTCCATCCAAAATCTTCTGTAGCGTAGTAGGCGGGTATTCCCGGGTGTTGGTGCAGTAATTTTGACCTGAAGATTCCAAATATCGCAAAATATTCCCACCTTACAGTAGAAATATCTCCAGTAAATGGCATGGTCGTTTTCTGATTAACAAATCTTAACCAATTTTGGAACTCGTTCAACAAAGTCTAACAAAACAGAGCAAAACAGCGACGGTCCCAAAACGCCCAATATTGGTGGTGTGGATATAGGACTTGTTTGTGTCTGTTTATATCCATGTGGAAGGTGTAATTTCATCACGTGGCATTCCACCGCTCCAAGTTGCGTTCATAGTCGTAGAAATAAGACATACCCTCATGTGACATAATCTGGTACAGCAGTGTTTAGCTGACTCTATCACTTGATCTAGCATTTGGGCATTCTCTAGCAGGCTCCTAGCTCCGTCACGTGATGATTCCATAGCAAGTATTGCTCATGTTCTTGTGTTTCATTGGTGTGGGAATTGTTCAAGGGTTGTTTCATTGGTGGACTAGATTCGTGTGCTCGTTTTGTGCCCTAGAGTCTCTTGTAATTCATGTGCAGTGCACTATGTACCTCTCTGTTCCCCCATGGCGTGTTCCTCCCATGGCGTATTCCTCCCATGGCGTGTTCCCCCATGGCGTATTCCCCCCATGGCGTGTTTGTCCATCTGGCGTTGTAATTAGCATGGTAGACTGAATCCCTGTCGATCTAGTTTCCTCATGCGAACCACTCTCGCATGGGTTCCCTCGAGTTGGGGGAAATACCCAAGCCAGTTGGCGGAAATGGTATCGGGTGGTCCGCCTTGCCTTCTTACTGTGAATGTATCGAACACTCTCTCGGTGCTGTTGTGTTATAGACTGCTCGGCAGCTCAATTGAGGATGTGCTGGATCTTCTCACCACGAGTAGTCAGGATGAGGATAGTCCCCAGTACCCTCTTTGGCGGTGCTGTTACCCGTGTTGGCCCTCCATCTCCATCATCATCCCATTGGTGAGAACGTGGCGTGGGTGTTCACTAGGGCCAGAAGGGCGCATTCCGCAAAATCGGCCATCTCCATCGGCTACTGTCTCGGCTGTGTTTTCCCTGCAAATGCTGAAGCTGATCATAAGACGGACTCCAAAATATAGATCGAGCCTGTGTAAAAAGACACTCCCAACTATAGATCGAGCCTGTGTAAAAAGACAGACTCCAATCTATAGATCGAGCCTGTTGGTACTGTACCTATTGTACCAACCGGTACAGTACCGACACCACTCTGCGAGGTCATACGGGAGTGGTATGGAAATTGTGCGGTAAATGTGCGGTAAATTCAGGGGCTCTCAGATACACCAGTGTCGACTTTTACTCCGAGAGGGGCATGTCTATCGTATGGTGTACTACTACTCACTGGGGACTGTGGTTGTTTCCTGTACAAAAGGAGGAACGAAAGGAGGATGGTATTCTGGAGGAAAGGGGGATATGAGTATACCACTGGAATCAGACGCTCGAGACGGTCATTCTGGTATAATAATATCGCCCCCTCGTAATACATTTTTCCAGACTTGTGGCTGTACAAAAGTGGCCCTTATCTCGGACATCACCCGACTCCGTTTCCCGGATCCGGTGATCTAGCACAGGTCGGGCATCTGTGGTATCACTAGCGCTGTACAGTTCAATCTATTGTGTGGCCATGGAATTGTGTGACCATGAAGAAACTGATCTCCTGGTCTCGGTTCTCTAGTCTCAGTTCTTGTAGACTGTCTTCTCTTGTAGACTGTCTTCTCTATTCTATACTTGACTCTACTACATCCTGCCTAGTCTTTCTCTGTCTTGCCCTAACCAGTAGCTGGGAGACGCTCACTCAGTCCTCTTCTGTCACACGAGCTGCAAACACGGTCAGAGTGTGTATGTAGACAGGATACAGGGGTGTGTCGGATCAGGAGTGTGTCTGATGCAAACAGAGACATCAGGGGAGTGTGTGACAGGGACTAATTGGGGGGACGGTGTTGGCCCTCGGCAGTGTTCAGGCCGTACTTAGACCGTACTTTGTAGTGCAGAACATCAGCCCGGGTCTGTACCGTCTGTTCCGTCTGTCTCGTCTGTCCCGTCCATCCAGGTGAGTTGATCGGAGAGTTGCACATCCTCTGCTCGACAATCCCCGCTCGACAATCCCCGCTCGACAATATTCCGAAGCTCACACTATTGTCATCACCCACCACACCACTGCCCACCCCCACCCAACCACCCTCCCCGCCTCACTCTTCTCCCGGCTGACCCTCCTCCCCCCCTGGACCCCCCTAGCGTCCAACTCGACC
The DNA here is from genome assembly GCA_900519065.1 of Yarrowia hollandica. Taxonomy (NCBI): domain Eukaryota; kingdom Fungi; phylum Ascomycota; class Dipodascomycetes; order Dipodascales; genus Yarrowia; species Yarrowia hollandica. Next base: position 2,031,125 of record ULGV01000004.1, on the reverse strand, counting down.
ACCTCACTCCCTGCCCCCGCCTGGGCCTGCCCCAGCGAAACCTGCTTGTTGTCGATATCGTACACAACGTAGGCCGATCTCAGAAAAGACGCTCCCAGAATGCTGGGGCCCTTTTCACTGGCCTCCTGCACATTAACCACACACACCAGCGTGCCATCGGAATACACGTCCGGAGAGCCGTTGGAGTAGCGTAAAACAGACACGAGGTCCGCCAACTGCACCGTCAAGGCCATGTTTCCCTCAAACACGAAATCCACAGTCCCCAGCGGACGGCTGCTGGTACAGTTGTAGACAAAACTGTTGACCTCAGAGGAGAAGACAGCTCCCGTCAGCTGAACAATGGGCTCAATCTGGCGCTTTGGCAGGATGGTCATGGTGGTTCCCGAGTCCAAAACAACCTTGGTTCGTTCCCCGTACCTCTTGCCGTTCACAGAGACACTCAAAAGCTCAACGGCGTACTCGGAAACTTGGTGTTTGTCCAGCGTAGGGACTAGAGGCAGCGTGAAGAGTTCTCCGTCAATCTTGGCCTTGTCGTACCCTCCAAACATGATACTTCCTGTGGTGGAATTCTGGGAATTGAGCCACAGAGAGTACGCTGAAGAAGTAGTGACTCCCTGAGACATCAGTCTATGCGGAAGAGTGGGGTAGGTCCAGGCTGGGTCGTCGTCAGTGGACGCCTGGTTGCCCTGCGGACCGATTCCAAGCACCGCCAAACCGCTGCTGGTGTTCTGGGCGTATCCAAAATCCATTCCCTTGACCTCTACTCCCCCCACGCCAACACTATCTGTAGCCCAGAGTCCGTAGGCGGTGGAAGAGTCGCCGTAGGAGATTTGGAACGGCCAGGATTCCGTGTTTCCAGGCTCGTACCCCGAATTGGCAGACGAGTTGAATGCAAACGAGCTCGACCTCGACGAATCAAACATTGTAGAAGCGCAATTGACGCCATGAAACGAGTCTGCGCCATGGTATCCTCTAGGTAGACACGTGACATTGGGACTGAGAACCCACAGATCCGACGATCCTGTATCTAGCAGCACCGTGATGTTCTGAGACGGAGATCCCAGCCCTAGTGTTGTTTCATAGTAAGCTTGCTGGTGTAGTATTTCCAGAGGGAGCGCTCGGGGGGCATGTGATAGTTGATGAGGGTTGTCCCGGAGCGTCAGATCCAGTTGTAAAACCGCCACAGCTCCGTTTAGAAGACCCAAACTGTTCAAAACACCGCACTTCATATGGTGGGAAGAGTGTTACAGAGTTTGATCAGAGGAGATGCAGTCATGAGGTGGGCCAAAAAAAGTAGACGAGACAAAAGTGGGATGTGGAGAAGGAGGGTTGAATGTGGAGGGGCGCCATAGGGCGATATGGGGTGTTTTAAAAATAGTCACTGGCGGGGTTCGAACAGCGGATGTGAGGGAATAGTGGATTTTGGCGGCATTTGATGGGGCCAAGGGTATTTGGAGGTTTTAGGAGTGGTAGAGACAAGGGGAGAGCTCAATTGGGCGGTTAAAGGTGGGGAAAAAGATGGGAATGAAAAAAATATGCCGGTTGCAGTACAAAGATGGTGTGTTTTCTGGTGTGGTTATTGCTTCACTGGTTGGGCGGTTCGGGGGCAGATTATTTTACAAATATGAAAGTTTATGTTTCGGTGGGGGGTGTTGATTACGGGGGGTTCTAAAGGGGTGAGGTGAAATATAAGAGCATTTCGGGAGTTTGTTTTGTCAGTAGAATCCATTTATCCAATAAAAGACGCCCGCTTCCATACAAACATTTGAAGATAATGGGCTATTCAGATTGTAATCGAACCTAACTAGGAAACGTTATTTTAACGGGAAGTTTAACTGGAGGGGTGAGTATTCGGTGATATTTCATTATTAGTTGAGAAAACAATGGAAATTGGGGAATTAAAAAGGGGGATCATATTTTTATGTTACCTTTTGAACGTCGAACAGTCGCAATATTTCCATATTCAGCAAGTTCATCAATTTTTCCCGTGTTTGAGACTTGCAATTATGCATCCTATTTAAACATGACATATCGAACATTTACTGTACGAAACTTTTCCGTATCGTTTTCAAAAAAGGAGTCAATCTGACCCCAATAATCACCACGACCATAATCTATTTCCACAACTTTTCTCCCCAATTTTTCCAATTTATTTCAGTTTTATCCGTATTTATCTTGCGCCTGATCCTCCCAACTAACACACCCAACTACCCCCCAACTAACTCTAATAACCACGCCCACCGTCCAACGCCAAGATTAACAGAGTGGCATTGTGACATACATATCCGACTCGTTAAATTGACTGATCATCTTGACTCAAGTACCCTATGCCCCAACCCTAACACACAACCCATAACCCCCACCCTGATCCCCTGCCCTACCATACCCCCCCCC
>ULGV01000004.1:1917283-2028358 GCA_900519065.1 Yarrowia hollandica | reverse complement strand
ATTTATTCCCCCCCCCACCTGTCTCCCAAACCCCCTACCCGCCTCCCTAACCCTCACCCACCCTAACCTGACACCACGTTGCCACTAATTAAGGTTCACTCACATCTACATCTGTGTCCCCACACCGTGCATCATCATCACCACTCCTACACACAAGACAACAACATCCAACAAGACAATGGCAGAATACGAGGATCTGGCGGCGTCTCATTGGGACGACGCCCCTTCGTTGTCGACCACTTCGGCAGCTGCGCCGTCACGTGACCTGGCCAATCTCAGCATCCACAACATTGACGGGGACGTGAGTGACCACCAGGCGCAGCATCAACAAAATGAGGAGAGTCTTATCGAACACAAAACCACCGTTGACGATTTGGTGGACCATTCGACCGCGGATCTTCCCGGTCCCCAGGCGTCTCAGGCGTCTGATTTCGACCACGATCTGTTGGCAGACTCGTCGGTCGACCGTCCGGCGTACCAGGCGGCGGTGTCGTCGCCCAAACGCAAGCCTATTCTCAAACAGGTGCGTCGGGGCAAGGGCAAGGGCAAGGGCAAGAACTTGCTTTCCAGCTCGGTGCTGGTGGTGGATGATGATGAGGACGTGACAAACCCTCTGTTGTTGAACGACGCCACCAAGGTGACGGACCGAGACACTGAGTCTGGGTCCGCAGCCACCAAGAAGAGTGAGCTTGGAGGACTCCACGTCAAGGCTGACATTGGCGAGTCGCCCGTGGCCGGCTTCAAGTCCAAGCTGGACTCGGACCTGCATGAGTTTCACGATGTGCCTCTTGAGCAGGGCGGAGCCGGTGCAGGGGGTGTCGATGGTGTGGCTGATGAGGCCGGCGAGGGAGCTGAGGGGGCTGAGGGAGCGGCCGTGCCCCAAGCACCCGCTGCAGCCTACACTTTCGACATTTCCGTGGGTGACCCCATCAAGGTCGGAGATATCACATCGTCCCACACGGTGTACACGGTGACGACCAAAACCAACCACCCGGAATTCAAGACGGATGCGGGGTCGGTGACGCGGAGGTACTCGGACTTCCGGTGGCTGTTCCACGCGCTGGAAAACAAGCATCCCGGCATTGTGGTTCCTCCCCCTCCGGACAAGCAAGCCGTGGGTCGGTTCAACGAGGACTTTGTCGAGGCACGAAGGGCAGCTCTCGAGACCATGCTGCAAAAGGTGGCCCGGCACCATCTCCTCCAGGACGACCCGGATCTGCAGCTATTTCTGCAGTCGGACCAGCTGAACCAGGACATTAAACACTCTCATAGTGCGCCTGGAGCCGCTGGAGGAGCCGAAGAGGAGGCGTGGATCGAGGAGGGTTCCGGATCGGGACTCATGTCGTCCTTGTCCTCGTCCTTCTCCTTCTCCAAGTCGTTTATCGAAACCGACCCCTGGTTTTCCGATAAGCGAGGATACGTGGACGTGCTGGAGTCGCATCTCAAGAGTATGTCACGGGGGCTGGAGCTGGTGGTGCATCAGCGAAAGGACCTGGCCGAGTCTATGAGTGACGTGGCTGCGGTTCTGTCATCGCTGGGTACGGTGGAGATCTCGAAGCATCTGTCCAACGTGCTGTATCAGTTCAGTGACGCGGTGGAGCGGATCAAGGAGATTTGCGCCCGTCAGAGCCAGCAGGATATGGTGACGCTGGGCTCGACGTTGGACGAGTACCTGCGGCTGATTGGATCTGTGCGGTCGACGTTTTCGCAGCGATCCAAGCATTTCCAGGTGATTCAGAACATTGAATCGGAGCTGACCAAGCGTAAGGCTAACCTGGACAAGCTGCTGCGACAAGGAAAGACACAGCAACAGCGACTTAACGTGCTTAAGGACCAGGTCCAGGAGTACGAGAAGAAGCTTGTAAACGCCAAGGTCAAGTTTGACGATGTTAGCAGCACCATCAAGAAGGAGGTGGACGTGCGGTTTGAGAATGAAAAGTTTGACGACTTCCGTAACGCCATTGAGATTTTCCTGGAAAACGCCATCGAGGCCCAGAAGGAAGCCATTGAGGTTTGGGAGACGTTTTATGCACGGGCCTTTCCCAACTAGACCAACAACATCCCTCGACCCAACCCACGAGGCATCCAATGAGACATCCCACGAAACAGACTGGCCGCAGTTAAAGGAGGCGACCGGCTTGAAATTGATGAAATAATGAATAATGATTAATGATGGACAGACATACTTGATTAGGGTTGTAGATAAGGGTAATTAGTTGATTAGGGTACGAGTAGATTGAATATGGTGTCCCTAAACCTGGGGTTAGGATATTTTGGCCATAGATTGTATAAAATTACCCCAACCCTGAGGCTTGGTGATGATACCAGCTGCCCTAACCCTAAAGGTTTTGTCCCAACTACATATTAATTTTTATAAAACCCTAACCTGGGTACTGTACCAACAACCCCAACCCTGATCCATGATTCTTTCCCTCCCACTCTGTGAACCCTAACCCCCACCATGCACAGAAACGCATGCTGACCAGATCACCACTCTCACCACGTCTCAGCATCTACAAAATACGCCATGGAGACCAGAGAAGATGGATTATTGCCATCACAGGCCTTTACTACTGCCGCAGCACTGTTGCCGGTCATTGATCGTGAGTATGAGGTGTGATTAATATTCGAAAGGGCAGCAAAAAACAGGAGGTGATATTGAGCAACACAAAAGAGCAAATGGATGGAGATTTTGAGAAAATGACGCTGTTTTCAGATAAATTTTTGGTGGGTGGTATTTGCTACTGTTGGTGTCAAATGTACAGTTGGTGTCTTTGAACGATACGGCAAGATCATGTTTCGCTCGTTTGTGCCGCTTGGTTGTATCCGTTTTGTGATTCTCCACAGGCTTGTAATGTGCCACTATTTCTGTGTCACCTGTTTTCCATTTCATTTGGGTCCCACTAACGCAGGAAAAGTAGTAGTGACTCTCCGAGGAGGCCGCAAGTTTTTCGGAATTCTGCGGTCGTTCGACCAGTTTGCCAACCTGGTTCTGCAGGACACGTACGAAAAGTACTTTGCCGTGGCCGAAAAGGTGTACGGCGAGGAGTATCGAGGCACGTACATTATCCGAGGAGAAAACGTGGAGCTCATGGGCGAGGTGAATCTCGATGAGGATCTCGCAGCCCTCGACTACGAGGAGAAGCACGGCGTGACTGTCAACGGATACAGAAAAGTGGAGTTTGCCGAGGCCAAGAAACTGGCCCTGACCACGTTGCAAAAGGAGGCCAAGGAGATCAAGGCCAAGAACGAGTTGTTGATGGGTGTTTAAGACCACAGATTTCATGACACTCGGATGAAGGAGAGAGCTGGCTCAGCTCTGCACTAACTCTCAGAAGTTCGGCCGTCGTAGCCTCAGAGAGTAGATGATATGAACGTACAAGGTACTGTACCAGTATATGATAATACAATGTTTCTTGAAAAACCACGTTGCTGTGTTTTTTTTGTGTATTTTTCTGTGTATTTTGTGCATTTTTTTGTGTATTTTTTGTGTATTTTTTGTGTATTTTTTGTGTATTTTTTGTGTAATTTTTTTGTAATTTTTTGTGTAATTTTTTGTTGCAATTTTTCAAAAATCTGCTCAATTTTCAACAAAAAAGATTGTCTTAGTTGAGTGTTTTGTTAACGTTTTCTGATGGTTTTCTGATGATTTTCCGATGGACTCATCAGCTCAGTTAATATTGAAGATACAGGCCCAATAACGTGGCACATGACTAAATCACTCAATAAAAACAAAATGCACTCTTCAGATTTGTGATATCGCGTTTACTGAACAAGTTATTATGGAATTGGTGGCATCTACTCGTTTGTATCGTTTGCCGCCCCAACTCCATCAATATAAAGGGTAGAGAAATACCGAAAAGTGCATTGTGTTAATAAGCAGTAATAAATCCATACTTGCAACTGTTGAAACTGCCATTTCTTATGTAAAGCGTTTCACCAGCGCTAGTATTCATAAAGAGATATACAATTTAAGACCCCTCAACTTCCCGTGTATTGCTGCAAGAGAAGTGGAAACTTATCAGAAGGATAACCAATGAGGTCCAAATAATATACACTCTTCGGACTCCCTCTAGCTCGTATATTAGCCGAGTTATCTCTTTACATATTTTGGATATATTATAGGGATACCTCAACTAGACGAGTATTACAGCAGAAGAACTAACGTTCATCCACCTGAGTAAACCATGACGTAAAAACAAAACGCACTCTTCGGATTTCCGACGCTGGCTTTATCTGACAAGTTATGCGACATCTACTCTTGAGCTCATGCATCACTTGGGATTTGTTAAAGAAGAATACTGACCGGGGATGTGTAAGTTGTGGTTCCTGGGAGGTTTTTGAGAAATTGAAGACGTAGAGGTATGTAGTGAGTGATTTCTAGTAATGGTGAGGAAAAAAACCCAGCCCATGGCATACAAATAATATGAGATATTTGTGTTCTTGTGTCCCAAACGGGCATGAATTTAGTTAAGATTTAGTTCACGGTGCAAGGAGAACTAAAATTATGGAAAATTTCGCTCTTCTAATAACACCAGTTGTATGGTAATACTTGTCGTATGATTGGGAGAGAAGTGGGCCATGTTCCAATTCAAATCCCATGTCTGTAGCTATTTTATCGATAGAGTTGATGGAGGTTACAATTCTCCTCAATTAGTTACATTTAGTTAGCCCAGAGGCCATTTAGTTAGCCCTCTACTTAAGAGAGAGATAGAAACATCCCTGTTCTACGCAGAATCAAGACAACAGGATAAATAAACGTACCCCAGACTCTACGATACTAAGTGAAACTAGTTGATACCCTTAGTGTCCATATGCCCTCTAGAAAGTTCAATATCTACACTTTCGGGATTTCTGTTGTCGAAGGATGAGAATAAAAACACAACTATATGTGATTGAAACAATATAACTTGGGTTTCTGATAAATAAAACGATTTAGAAAAGAACGGCTTATTCAGATCCTCCATATCTCTTTTATTTCCACTATGACTTTACATGCTGTGTAATTTAGACACTGGATAGTAGGTGTGCCCATGGACATGCTGGGAAGATGAAAACTACCGTGATGGGATTTTGCAAGCTGAAGGACTTCAACTATCTACTTTTTTCTTCCGTAGTTATTCAAATACTCGTATTGTACAGTGTTTCATTTGACCACTTCATCCAGTACAAGGTAGCAGTCAACAATCGCAATTGAAGCGGTGTAGAAATTCCAAAGAGTGCATTCTTTTTGAAATCTGCCAATAACTCTGTCACCAAGTTTTCAAACCCCTAGCCTTACTGAAATATCCAGTTTGGGTGTATCTTCGTGTATAGTAGTGTAGGAAATGGACACATTCGAGAAACACGCCACAGTTCACGTCCATGAACAACAAGTATACGGTAAGACTCCCCCAGCTCCAGGGATTCCAACCATCAACTCCACTATTCCACAGCTTTTATATTTCATCGTGTACGTTCGTTGATACATTTGTAGACGTATGAACCACCTCTCAACAACTAGCACTCTTCATTTTACCCACTCAGGCTAGCAGGTGCACGTGTTTCAGCCCCATGCCGTACCGTGCCGTACCGTGCCGTACCGTGCCGTTCAATAGCTTCTCCAGTCCCCACGTGTTCTGTATCTCCGCAAAAACATGCCTGTTGCGGCTACTGGTTCGTGCGGGCGTTCAATACGTCTCTATACGCACTTCTAGATGGGTTCACATCCCCGTTTAGCCCGCAACGCGCGTCTTTAGCGTCGGTTTAGCCGGGAACTCCATCTGACACTTGTTCCATTGCCGCGCTGCATGCACCATGTTAAGGTACGTTCGAGGCCCGTTTACGGCTCCGCCCTTGTCCAACGTTTGACGTCGTTGTCCAACGGGCCCTGTTTGACGTCGTTGTCCTGTCTCAGCCTGCATGCATCAGACGACTGAGTTTACGGGTAGAGTCACAAAGAGCAACGAGTGAACAAGGGGGAGAGGGGGGAGAGCAAAACCATGCCAAAGTCCAACATGTACCTCTGGTTTCCACAAAATCCGCCCAACTAAACACCTAATCAAAGCTCCAACTAAACAAGGTATTTACTTATCTAGATTTAGGTTCAATCATTTCCGAGCCGCACGACTGGGGGTGCATTTTTAGGGGGTCTCAATATCACGTCTGAAACACGGAATGGAAATTCTGAAGAGTGTGTTTTGGAGAGAAAACAGCGGGGAGTCCATTTCAATATCCCCAAACCCCGCAGCTGCCCAATTACATATTCTACAGCGGTTTCAGAATTTCAAAAAATTGTACACAAACCTTATTTCGAGGAAACGCGCCACAGAAATTCTTCAATGTCACACCCACAATGTCTAGTCCGAATTGGTCTGCAGTCGCCAACTCGACAAGCAAACGCACGGCTCTGTCTTTTTTACTTTGAGGGAAATGCATTCAGCAGGCGCCCGGTCACGTCCACGTGTGCCTGGCTCTATCGGTGTTCACGGTGTCAAACAACTGGGTGGGGTTGAGCATGGCTGGAGGGTACGCGGTCACCCCGGGTTCGATCCCTGGACTCCGTGGAGTTTACAGGTTGAACGGAACAACTACGACATGTTGGAGCGTGTGATGATGAGAGTAGAGGAGAGTGGAGTGTAGTTTTCAAAGAGCTATACACCATCTGCACTGTTACAAATAGTCAGTTTGTGCTCCACTGCTCTACTATTGTGTACTTGCTCTATTCTCCGGCTCCGGTACCGTACAGTCAGTGTCAGGGACTAGACACTGACACGGGCACTGGCCCTACATGCACCGCACCTACACTATATAATGCCTGGAATCGCCCACCACGCTCAGCAATGAAACTCTCCCACTTCCTGCTACCCTCTCTCGCCGTGTCCGGAGCAGCTCCTCCTTTCCACCCCAGCCATCCCTTTTCCGGCAACCAGCATCTGGTTGACTTTGCTCTGGGGGAAGTGGAACACCTGTACAACTCGTCTCGTCTGGCTTCGTGCGACAAGTGTCTGAATCTACTGGCTCTCGGCAAATCCCTCGCTACTCAGGACGATCGAGTTATCCCCGAGATCATCGAACAGCTGTGTTTCAAGTACAAGTTTCAAAAGGCGTGCACTCCTGTTTTTCAGGGCAGAAACTTTGGTCTAGACGCCAGAGGCGCCCATATCGCCAACGTGCTGCAACTCATTGACCCCTACAGTACCGATGGCGAATACATTTGCCACTTTCTGATTGGAGAGTGTCCTCTCCCGGAAACGCCCAAGTACGACCTGAGTGGATGGTGGCCCGAGAAACCCAAGAACCTGGAGAAACGGCTGCCCAAGTCCAAGGGAGAGACGTTCAATGTGGTCCACCTCTCCGACTTCCATATCGATCTCCGCTACCAGGTAGGAAGCGAAGCCAACTGCACTTCTTACATGTGTTGCACGGAGAATGTAAACAATACCGATGCTGTTGACGTTGGTTTCAGCGACGTGGTTCTCCCTGCCCAGAAATACGGCTTCTATCAATGTGATATTCCCCAGATTCTACTGGAAGACTCGCTGAGGAGCGTGGCAGAAGTGGGAGCGGCCAAATCGTTCGAGTTTGGAATCTTCACCGGTGATATGGTGTCTCACGATATCAACGATTGGCTGTCCTTGGCCAACGTGATCAAATCAGAACAAGACGTGTACTACCAGATGAAACGCCACCTCGGTAACCTGCCCATCTACTCCACGTTTGGCAACCACGACTCGTACCCCTACGGCCAACAGGCCCAGAATGAGTCGGGGTTCCTGGGAGAGTTTGTCTGGAACGCCCAGCTGTCGGCGTCTCTGTGGAGAGACTACGGATGGATCGACGAGGCCACTGAAGCAGAGGCTGTCCACACTTATGGAGCGTTTGGAGTGACAACCAAACGCGGCCTCAGGGTCATCTCCATGGGCTCCAATTACTGGTACAAGGCCAATTATTACAACTACTGGAACACCTCTTCGCCAGACACGTCGGGGATGATGAAATGGATGGTCGACCAGCTGATTGAAGCGGAGAAGAAGGCCCAAAAGGTCTGGATCATCGCCCATGTACCCGCAGGAGGAGGAACCACGGAAGCTCTTCCTCACGCCACAGAAGTGTTCCGCCAGATTGTCGACAGATTCGCTCCCCATACAATCGCAGCTCTGTTTTTTGGACATACCCACCAGGACCAGTTCCAGGTACATTACGCTGGAAACGGCACTGACAACAGCCTGGAGAACGCTCTGACGACTGCATGGATTTCTCAGTCCGTCACCCCTCTCGTCAACTACAACCCGTCATGGAGATACTACCAAGTCGACAGTCACACATTTGAAATCATGGACTCGATCAACTACTATGCGCAGCTCAACAAGACGTTTGAGTACGACATGAACAAGCCGGAGATCTCCACTAACGGCTCCTTCGCACGAACCACATACCCTCCCCCAGAACCCGATGAGCAGCTAGAGTGGAAGTTTGAATACTCGGCACGAGACGTTTATGACCCGGAGTAAAAGTGGCCAGTAGATGCCCCTCTCAATGCCATCTTCTGGCACCATGCTATCCAGTACATTGTCAATAACGATACTGGACGACAAGAGTTTTTGAAATATGAGTACAGGGACTCGCCGTTCATTCCCGACGGAAGCGATCCAGAGTACATCAAGAACATGTACTGTTATTTGTCGTCGGGTACTATTCCGGCAGTCTATGAGTGTCAGAGAAGGGAGAATATCACCAAGGAAACCTGGATTTAGCCAACACATGAGAAGACAATTGAACATAAGAGTGTATGACAAGAATATGCATACAAGTACTCGTAGCTACTCGATGAAGTAACTTGTGAGTCAGTGGTACATCACCCTCATGTGGTGGGTAGAATAGGAGGATGTAAAAACTGTGGGAGAGGTCTCTGGAAGAAGACGACTTGGTATTCCGGGTAAGTGAGGGATTCCAAAATGAAAGACAAATTGTCCTGTCTTCACTTCTCCACTCCCACCAACCCATTCAGCAGTCCCATCCAAAAGCTCATCAGTCAATCAAAACCCACTCACCCAGGGAACGAAACCAAACAAGTCTCATCAAGTGTTATTTCAGCACAACATATGGCCAGTTTGTTTGTGGGTCAATAACAAGTCGAGTGTTGTCTTTCGCTTTGTCGTAGGTCTTGTCGTGTGCGTGTGCACGTCCTGTCGTGTGTGTTAGTCATCATTATCCAAGGCCTTCATTTCCTCCAACCCCTTTGTCCTCTTAAAAGCGGCATTGTCGCGCACACTTAGATCGCAAATTCGGAGTTTGTATGGTTCGATTGCGGCAATCTGATCCTCTCCAGAGGATACTAACAACGGCACACAGCATAACGCAGAGAGGCTGATGTGGGATTACTGATCATGCAATGAATCGAAATCAGGTATGCCACGCTCGAGCAACGAGAGCCGCCAATCATGGACAGAGAAGTGGCACCAACATGCCCCCTGTCCATTCAATAACGACACCCCCCATCCAAACTCCACCAGAATTCAAACTAACACACACCGAGTAATACTCATCTTTTGCTGTAGAGCAAGGCTCTGGACGCCAGGACAGCAGAGTCCAGCGTCAACGTCACCAGGCGAAGAGGTAGAGCGTAGGCACCAGTCGTAGAGGTGGTAGCGTAGGCACCAGTCGTAGAGGGGCTCTTGAGAGAAGATGGCATGATGGGATATCTGTGTTAGTTGGAAACTGGGGATGACACAAAGCGTGAATGACACAAACTCACTTGCGACGACGGAAACCAGGAGGGAGGCCAAGGTGGAGGAAGGGAGGCCAGCAGGTAAGATGGTATCCTGGTGTGGTATCTTTGCTCGATATCTGGCGTGGTATCTTTGTTTCGTGGCTAGGTATCTTGGCGTGGTGACTGTCTTGGTGGTTGTGTTGGTGCTTGCCGTTTGGTTCTTGAAGTGATGGTGAAGAAGAAGAGAGGAAACGGGGAGAGGACCTCAATATATAGACAAGGAGTTGCTTCTGTGTAACCAACAACCCCGCACGGTTAATCCATTTAAGGTGGACCCTAAAAATAGAAACAGTCTGATTTGAGGTGTACTCGAAAATAGTGGACTGCATGGCCCCTGCATGATCGGAGGGGATATGAATGAAACAAAGAACTACAAATAGCTTCAGTAAGGAGTATCGACTCATTAGTAATGAAGAAGGTCGAACAAAAGATTGTATACAAGTAAGCATGTACCTTTCACTCGTATTCATTCATTTCTTGACTAAACCACCCACTGTTAACAATACAAATGCTGTCCAAAAGAGCTGACAAATTCAAATGTAACATAAATTTGTTACTAGAGTTCTGCCATGGTCTTATAAGGGACATATTCATTGATTTCGACGGAAAAGTAACTTGTTCTTGCCTGTATCTTGTTTCAACCACCTTTTCTGTCAGTTGCGGCCATATCCTGGTGAAAATACGGCTTCCCGTCCGATCAGCCATAGTCAAGCACCAGAGAGCCTAGTTAGTATTGTAGTGGGAGACCATACGAGAATCCTAGGTGCTGCAATTAACCATTTCCTTTTTGTTTCTTTTTCGTCTTTGTATGTTTTGGGGGCCAACCACAACTTTTTGAGTGTCGTATTTTAAACCCTATCTAGCACAGTAATCAATGCCGATGTATATCAGTTGAACGGAGTTTTAGAACATTGCGGGTCGCCTATGAGACACGAATACGGGTTCAGAAAACAGTTGGATCACGACTATCAAATAATACTCATACACTTCAGTACAAAATTTTCCAGTAATTAACTCTTCAAGTTGGGGCCTGTATTTTACAAAAACCTTAATTCAGAAACTCTGGTGGTAGATACTCTATGGTGGTGGATACTCCATGGTGGATACTCTATGGTGAAGGATACGCTATGCTGATGTCAATTGCTGTGAAAGTATTTTATCGCTGCAGATCCATAGTACAATCCATTCACCAGAAACACTGATAAACTTGTTCTTTGTGCTGTCTTACCATCCATGATCCAGCTCTGTTGGATGGGTCATGTTCTGTGGCGGTACCTTGAACAATGCCCCGTTCGAATCCTCGACTTCCCCCCTTTTTAAATCGCCAAGTTCCGCTTTTCATTCTTGGAAACCAATACCCCATCCCATGTTCTGGCCCAGCCCCGGTTTCCGAGCCACACGGAAGAACCAGTCTAATAGCAGGAGAGATAAAAAAACGACGAAAACAAGTGTCCCTTGAATTTCTCACAAAATGACCAATTTGTTTTTTCAAAAAAATACCCAAATTAACCAACAGGGCCACTAACAGCCCAACTACTACCCCTTATCTTAACTCCACCCTCACGAAAAGTTCCACCATGTTCCACGTCGAGTCTTTCTTTGACAGCCAATATTGAAGGCAAATTGCTTGGGGACACATGTCGGTTGTTTTTGAGGTTGCTATAACTTGATGACGAATTGTCGAAAACACATGGAACTTTTACACAACCTACGTGGAACCCCCCTCAATAGATTCCAAAAACAACCACTTTTTTCGGACCTCTCCATCAAAAGTTGTACACAATATCCTTCTCTTTACCGTCTCTACTGTGGGTTTCGGAAAATGCCATGCTCTGGACGCAATTCTTGTGCTATAAGAAAACAGATACAACCACCGGAATCCCCTCACCTGTTGAATCCCAGAACCGGTCTCTGATTCTCCACACCTCCTTCACTACAATTTTTACACTGACCTATGCTGCATACATTTTTCTCAAAATTAAGGAATTAATTAAGGTAGAATGAGACATATAATTTGAATGGGTTTCTAAAAGCCACAAATAAATCACAAAAATCGAAATAATTTCAAAAAAATCTACAAAAATCTTGAAAAAAATTAAAACAGATATATTACTGTCATTAATCCAACTTACCTTCTATCACTCACCACCCTCCTAGTTTCCCCAAATTTATCTAAACATACCCACCCACTTTCCCCGCAGCAACTTTCCCCAACAACTTGCCCACGTTTTGAGAATCTCAAATCGCAACAACAGCTCCATTTTCTGCTCAGAAAACACCAAAAAAAACAAACAAAAAAACCCATCAATCAGCAGAAAATACCTCATATATTACACATCTTCTCCTTACTCATCCACACTATTCTTCTCCTTGTACTGCAAACACGTGCTCTGAAACACTTTCCTGAATGGTCTGATGAAAACCAATTACAGTAAATTAGTGGAAACTAAAGTAATGTTGAGTTAGCCGGCTCTTGTCACAACTCCCTTGTTCTTGACGGATATAAATAGACCGTCCTGCTTCGACTTTCTCAAAATCGCCTTTGCTTATTAATCCAGGAACACCGATTAAAAAACACATTACTAATCCGCCTTAGTAATCTGCTTTAACATCCCACTCCCACCACCACACACCACCGCCGCCCGCCACCCTTACTAAGCAACCACTAATAAGCCGCCCTTCGCCCATTTGTCTTACTAAGCAACATTAGTAAGCCATACCTAATCTCGAAAATTCCCAAGTACGACAAACAAACTGCTGGAAGATACATACTAACAGCCTCAAATCAGAAATACGCCAAAAATTTAACAAAAAACACCAAATCCAAGCACACCTAAATCGCCAAACTACTTGGACTAATTTCTAACGCCACTCAAAACAGTAGGAAAACTTTGTCAAAAATACGTACGCGATTCTTGAAAACGTGCCTTTAGCGACACATTTTTCAGCCATTTGTTTACGATTTTCCCGATTTTTCCTGATTTTTTTGTAGATTTCTTTTTTTTCCACCTCGACACTTCTCTCAACTAACCTGAAATTTGGGTTAACTAACGACAACATATTCCGATAACAACCAATAATTGAACTAAACGGTTCCAAAAAACCCCTTCTACCAGCATGACTGAATTTTCCGACGAGGTTCATGAACGAAACATCCATCATGTGACCCCAGATCCCCCACTCATAAAGTGCACATGATGAACAAGATGATGATTGAATTGTTTGTCATGTCTCAAATGAAACGAGTATTTGAGAAATGTGTGGGGAAAGTGATTTCTGACGAATGTCACGTGATACTGACCCCGTTCAATCTCCCCTCTTTTGTCCAGGGCCTCTATGAGCGATTTTGGCTTTTTTCAGACGTCAAATCGCCCGTCAAGTCCATTCAAAACTGGATCTTGTACAACTTCCAAGATCTACCTACAGCCAGAAGCACAGTTTTACGTCTGCACAAGACAATCACGTGACCTCTCGTTTGGAGCTCCAGTGGTTTCTCAAACGTCAATTTTCTGGTCTTGTTACTGAAGACGTGAAAATTGAAGTGCCCACCGAGAGAATTAATTTTAGTGGAGATTACCAGCGGATGAGAATGGCGCTTGAAAAAACATACGAAAGGGTGCCGATTCTGGGCCTGATTGAAAAATACAAGTCGGAGAATCGGTACATTATCGATAAAGCTGTCATTTATTTTGGAGGCCAAAATCTGCATGCTTTGAATAAGGCCAATTTTTGGGACAATTTTGAAACTGCCCAAGATTTGCTAGAGTATATGAAAGAGACTCCCTCTTTGATCAAAGGACATCAACAGCGAGTCAAAGTATTTGAGGTTCAAGAGAGTCTTTTTATGACCCTGCTGGACTGCGTTTCGGATGGATTTGAACAAGCGTATGGATACCAAGAGTTTACCGTCAAAGACGCCAAAGCTTGAAAAAACTGTATTTCAACGTTGGTGGAGATTCTGCGGGGGGTGCAGGCTCTTGAGACGGGTCACGTGACGTCGAAGCGGAAGCTGCTGAGTCAGCCGCAATTTTTCCGGCCCGGCGAGGACAACTCTGCCTTTTTCCAGTGGGTGGAGGAGGTCCAGACCATGGGGGAAGATTTCACAGTGAAGAAGCGAAATGAGCGGTCACGTGAAGATTTCCCAAACAATTAGCGGTCACGTAACGACATTTCACGTGACGACGAGGAGGAGGATCTGTTTCACAACGAGGAATTCAAATCTAGAAAACCATTGCTGATCCATTCTTCAGCTAAGGATATGACGTCTCTGGTTCTGTCCCAATGCGAAACGGACTTTGAGGGAATCTGCGTCGTCAAGCGAACCATCATGAACCTGATTGAGAACAACCCGTACGGACTTGTGTGAGGTTTGTGTATCTCTTGGGCACGAACGAGATATGGACAAGTTTGCCCACAGTGCTGAAGACTGTCCTTTCAAGGGCAAGATTGATTTGAAAGATTACAAGAATCCGTACACTCGCGGATTGCTTGGTTCGAAACTTGTTGAGGCCGTGTCCACGCTCCAGTCGTCTTCGTACACTGCTGTTTATACCGATGGATCTTTCTCTCGCAGTGAAGATGGACGGACTACTTATGGCGGAGCAGGCGTTTGGTTTGGACCCAGCGATGAGGACAACTGTGGCAAGACTGTGGCTGCAGCTAGTCCGCTGGAAACTGAACTGCAAGCGATTATCCTTGCTCTTGAGATGCTGAAAACGCGGGAGGTGAAGAAGTACGAGATTCATTGCGATTCGGTACTCGCTGCCAATCTTGTGAATGGACCTGGCCGGCATGAGCACAAGGGCAGGGTGTATAATCTGGCGGTCAGGGCGCAGAGTCTGAAGGAGCAGCTGGAGGGGAGGGTGAGAATGAATTACGTGAAAGGTCATTCGGGGGTGAGAGGGAATGAAGAGGCTGATAGGTTGGCTAATGAGGGGAGAAGGGGAGCAATGCATAAAACGTGAGCAAAAGTGGACATTGAGATTACTTTCATATTCTTTATCCCCCCTGGAACTCCCGTGCTTGCCACTATTATATTCAAATTACGAATGATTTATTGGTATTTATCCAATAATTCAATATTTCAGCACACCCTAATGTCGCCGGTTCGATTCCCACTGGTGTCGAATTTGAAAATCACAGTAATCGCACATCAACTACGACAGGAGCTGACTAATACCCGACAAAAATGTATATATTGAAACTGTGGTTTTTTTGTGACTGTTAGGGGCCATATATAGTACATAATCAATTCTAATATGTAGAAGCGGAGGAACTTTAACGCCAGGTTATGCTGTTTTTTAGAGACATGTATAATTTCTTGAATACATACCCTATAGACTAGATTGGATATTTGTGAGCCTGGAGTTATGGAAATCTCAACTATATGAAACTCTTGCAAATTGGACAACTCTTGCAAAAGTTGACAGTATATATATAAAAAACTCATTGACGTCTCGTCAGAACCTTATCTAGTGATACCCATTTTATGACGATTTACAGATAGAGGTATCTTTTGTAATACTTGTCCTATAAAGACGATAGTTAGATATACGTATTCCCCAAGGTCTGGTGATTGCAGCGATATGGAAATATTAAATATATACACATAATTGGGCTAGTTGGAGGAACCCATCTCTGTAGTCGTTGGAACTTTAAATTATAGGTTCGGTACGGTAGTTTATGTGTATTTTTAGAGATGTGTAACTTTTGAAGGAATTGCCGTACAAGAAAAATAACGACATAGTAATGATCCTTGAGATTTAACAAGTATGACGACACTAGAAGTGAACAGTTTGGACATGGACTGCAAAAGTTGACTGGACCCCGTATCATACCTTATCAATGTCAATCTGAAACTCTAAATGTTGCTTTATGGTGAGTGATGTGCAACTTCCTGAACATTTATCATATAACGAATATAATTGAATTTTAGAGATCCTAGAGAGTGGACAATCAAAATGGTACTTTCGGATAACAATTTGAACGAGTATCGGTGAAATTGAGTGTACCATGTGACACCCATCAAACTCTCAACCTACATATCTTGTCTAATAATGGTGCTACAGTAAAACCAAATACATGGTGATGATCAGCACATTGTGAAGATCAGAATGGTATAAGAAGAACACCGTTTGGACCAGTATTGCAAGAGTATCTTACCCAAGTTATCGTCTTTTAAGTATAGTTTAGTTGGTAATACTTTGATGAAACTATTGAAACAACTATATGATAATAAAACAAGACAATCTGCCCAATCTGCCCAATTCACGGGTTTACGCAATTTGCTTTGCTCATTTCTGCGCGCATTGTTCCACTCAGGTCCACTCAGCTCACTCACTGCTTAAATTGCTTGAGGTCAAACTCCCCACCCGTCTTCTCAGCAGCACCCTTTTCCGTGACAATGGCATCAATCAACTTATAAGGAGCATAATCAAAGGCGGGGTTCCACACATCGATTCCAGGGGCGGCAACAGACACCGTCAGGGGCTTCTTGTCTCCATCAACACCCTTGACCTGCGTCAGCTCAATCGCAGGACGCTCCTCAATCTCGATATCGTCTCCGGACTTGGTAACGACATCGATAGAGGTTGTGGGGGCAGCGACAATGAACTTGCGGTCGAAGTGATTGGCCAGAATGGACAGCTGGAAGGTACCAATCTTGTTGGCGGTGTCTCCGTTCAAAACAACTCGATCCGCGCCCACAATAACAACACCAATGTTGCTGTTCTTTCTCAGCAGAGCAGCGGCCATGGAATCGGTGACCAAGGTGGCGGGGATTCCGTCATGGACAAGCTCGTAAGCCGTAAGACGACTGCCCTGGTTGTAGGGACGCGTCTCAAGAGCGTAGACCCGTTCCAGAACCCCAGCTTCATGAAGAGCACGAATAATGCCAAGAGCGGTTCCGTAACCGGCAGTGGCGAGGGATCCGGTGTTGCAGATGGTCAGAGCACTCACTTTGTGTCCGTCGGCGGCCTGGGGAACATTCTTCTTGATCCACTCCAACCCATACCGTCCAATGTTACGGTTATCCTGAACGTCATCTTGCAGCATTTTGTGGGCAGCAGACAAATAAGCGTCGATCAGCTCGCTGGCAGATCCCGTTTGTGCCGCAACAAGACCCTTGAAAGACCCCACCGCATCGCCCAAGTTGACCGCAGTAGGACGAGACGTGTTCAGGTAGTCCAACCGCTGGGAAATAAAAGAGGCCACGTCAGCGATTTGCTGGTCACGTGACACCTGTTCACCATGCACCAGCTCCACGGCCAGCGACAAGATGGCCACAATGGCAATCGCGGGCGCTCCTCTCACCACCATGTCTTTGATGGCCTTCCATCCATCGTCCGAGTTTTTGATGTCCACGTACTCGGATTCGTGTGGCAGACGCAATTGGTCCAGAATGGTGAGTGTGTGGTTTTTCTCGTCGTATCGAATAGCTTCCAGCGACATTTGTGAGGTTTCGTGTTGGTGATGAAATGAGAAGGTGGAGGAACGGTGGATCTGTATGCACTAAATCATGCACCTAACTCCACGTGGGAGGTTAGAGGGGGATAGAGTTCGAAGAGCGGACCGAAGAGCGTAGCGATGAGATTATGGCGACAAAAACACGCTGAAAGATCTATTTTGAGTATGTCAGGAGCTGAAATATGCTTCAGTGATTCAGGGTGGCCTATATGAGTGATTTCAGCAGTTTCAACACCGTTTTCCATGTTCTTTACAACTATTAAGACGACATTGTAATCGAAAGACCCGCAGTTCGAATCCCGCGTGGATACATTTAATGACAAAGGAGATTGCCGATTATTTGGGAAGGAAGAGAGGTATGAGAATTCTTAAGAGTGCATTATTTTCCCCAGACTCTCATGTATATTTAGAGATGCTTTTATTGGTCATTTATGCGATGATACTCGATTTTGAAGATCCTCAAAAACTGTGGCTTTACATGTGGTAACTACACAACCTGACAAGTTGGAGAAATTTCAACGAGTGCATTTTGCTCCTAGGGACGAGTGTCTTAAGAAGGAACCCTTGCAATGGGCAAATATTCCCCTAGGAGAGCAACGGCACTTCAATCAAGTTATGAAAAGAAGCGTATTTTTTGAAAATCTTGTCAGAAATGGTTTTTGGGGGAAATCATAACAATCCCCCGAACAGGGCGGTTCATTTGGAAAGCGGAAACGACCTAGTCACTCAAAATAGAATGGCCCATCAAGCACCCCTGGAATTAGCATAAACTAGCAGAGTTTATGGTTTCTTTGCAGAAAGTCGAGATGTTTTTTGAGCCCTGTCATCTTGAGTAGTTGGTGTCATATTAGAGATATATTTATACCAGTGTGATCCCCCGCGTTCCCGAAACCCATATATCTAGCTCACTTCATCACTACTAGTCTGTGTCAAAAGTTATTTGCCCCATAAATTACACAACTTCAGCATAGACTATCCAAGATTTAAGGTTTTGTTGATATTAAACGATAAAATGAATGGAACGGTATCAATTCTTTCAGGAGTAGTCTGATATGCATGTAAAGGTGTAGTTTTGATTATTGAATGCCCCCGATTCTAGTACTGTCTCTGGTTTGTACATTGTTAGCCTCAATAAAAAGTTATGGGCAAAATAAAGTACCTGTAATTTAGAGTTTCTGTTCCTGAGGGTCGATTCGACTGGTCATATGAAAAGGAGGCGTGTTGAACCCGAGACTGGTCAAATTGACATATCAGCTGGACAGGTCAGATTCAAATTCACCACTCAAACACGTTCATTCGATTAGTCACTTTGACCGGTCAATTGGACGTGTCGCCTTTTGAGATTTGACGACTTCTGAATTTTCAAAACGCTCAAACTATTACCGTTGAAGTACAAACCTTCGGCTATGAAAACGGAATAGTAAACTCCGAGTGTTTTCAAAAACAATGAAAATACGGAGAACATCAATTTTTAATATATTGGAGGTCACAAAAAGATCAGCCCGACGTGGGGCTTGAACCCACAGCCTTGAGATGACTGGAAAATAAGAGTCTCACGCTCTACCGATTGAGCTAGCCAGGCAGATGTTGGGATGTCAGAAAACGAGTTTACTCATAAGGTGTTGGCTGATTAGTCATTCGCCCAAAAAAACAAACAACAGCAACGTCTCTAGCTCTGGTGGCTTTCTGGATGAATCACTCGTTCTCAAGTACTACCACCGCACGAGCGATGACAGTCCCGCCGGAGGGTTGGACCCTGCTCTGCTGCCATCGACAAGCAGTAGGATAGGCTCTTAATACAGCTGTTTAGACCTGTGGGGTTCAGACATTCAGTGTCATTCCCCACTGCCAAGTGGTCAAGACTGTCGTTGTCCAAGTCTAGTCCACACCGTTTTGTTGGTGGAGGTATTACGAAGAGTCGTGTCGAAGAGTTAGAGATACGGCAGGAAACCTTGGTTGTCATTGTGGTTGGCTAGCGGAATTGTCGTCGTATCGTTTTTTCGCAGTTTGTAGCGATTGAGGCTAGTGTGAGTACAACATGGTATCGCAACCCCGAATAGCGCCTTCGTCCAAGGCCGAGTCATGAACTCGCGTCTCGAGGCTGATAATATCCACCCACGTCTCTAGGCTGACTCAGTACGGTCCAGTTGTATTCCATCGAACTGCCTGTGGCAAGGCTGGATTCGCTTCAGCAATCCACCTCATGTTTCTCAACGTTTCGGCGCTGTTGAATCCATCCACCTCTTCTTTCTCTAGTGGACTAGCGTGAAATCTCGTTGCAACATACTCACAGTACTTTGAGTGATAGCTCTCCGGTGCAACATGTACTGTTGGCAAACACAACCCAAGGCAGCGTCTGTTGGGCTGTTTCCCTCATCATCTTCATCTCAGTTATAGAGAATATGCCATGGGTGCAATCTACCGGTGCATCTTTAGTCGCCACAGTATGTTCCGGAGCGTATACTAGTTTGCCAAAGCCCTCGCACTCACGGACTCGCGAGGGAGACCCAGAAACGGCACTATTGCTGGAAGCATCAGATGTGGGTGGCTCTCTTTGATAGCCACAGTGTTGTCTGTGCATTTGAGAATCACAGTGTTGTCCGTGTCTTTGAGAGTCACAGGGGCGTTATCCGCTGCTCCTGGATGGTTATCTGTCATGTCGGGTGCTGGTGATGTGCCATTGGATGCTTCGAGATCATCACCAGCCGCGGATGGTTCGTGCTCTAGCCATGCGAGACACGAAACTGCCGATACACCGTTTCCGAGGGCGTGTCTGTCAGTATCCGGCTGAGAGCTCGGTACGGCTGTTTCTGTCCATTCGAATGGCGGTGAAACGCCAATGTTAGGAGATGCAGCTGTCGCACTTTGACGGACCTCAACAGGAACAGCGGCCAGTTCGATGTTGGATGGCGAGCTCTGTACGGAATCTCGTGCTGGCTGGGATGGCGGTGACGAGCTGTGAGATACCGCGGCATCTGGTTGACAGCCGCGTGCGCCGCAGTTTGCAGCACTCGTTTTGGTGGTACCAGTAGCGCGGAGCTTGCGTTTGTCATGTAGTGCTCTGAGACGTTTCTTTGAGAACGTGGAGCGGGTACTTGTAGCTGTGACAGTCGTTTTGTTTTTGCCCAGTCTCCACAGTATTCTGAAACGCGTAATTGACGAGGTGGTGCGAGTTCTTGAATCTGTCTTTTTTTTCACCATGGTTGTCGAGTCTTGCACAAGTAGCTGATGTGCATGCACATTGTACACCAGGGCGTTTTTAAGTTGGTGGGGTAATCTATTTAACACCGGTCGCGTACAGCGCACGTGACCTCCTGCAGACGTCCACGTGACTTCTAGATTTGCCGTCACGAAGAAATGTCGGGATCCCGTCGCTATTTGCTGACTAAGCTACAATAACAACGTGGATGTCACTAAGCAACCAAAAATAAACTCGTTCTCTGAATTACATGAAATACCTTAATTAATTTAAGCTTATCGTGATGTGCTTAGATATCAGATTCATCTCTCTGGCTTCGTTTTATTATCAGACATCTCTCTCTGGCCCCGTTTTTTTACAATCATGACTAAGCGTATTTTTTGTCCTGTTTAGTTAGGATTTACTGAGAATATAAAGGTTTAGTTAAAGCTTGAATCACATTTTATAGACCACTATAGATTGCTTCTAAACACTATAAAACGTTTCTTTATGGATATCATTGGAATCCCCCAAACTTGGGGATCATTTTGACACCAAATGTTTCACCACTTGTACTATTAAATTATTCGTTTATGTTATGTTAAAGTTTTGCAGCTGGATACTGTATGGGACAATAGAAATTGTTTTTCCTACGGCATATACAAGGAAATTTAGATATATTCGTAATATTCACAGCTCAACAATCAGTTTGATATACATAAACTACCTACTTATTACACTATCTAGTGGAGATGTCGCACTTCTGGATCTTGGTCCGTCTAGAACCAGAAAGAGTACACTGCAATGTTGCAAAGCCCCGACAGACTTGGCGTTTACCCACTGAAATATTCACATCACAACCATCATTATGAGATACGATAATCCCCCGCTTATCATACAAATATTGCCAGTAATGTATCCCTCAAATTCTCCCCTCCTACACTTAGTCTCCAAGTAACTTTGTTTAACGCCAACTAAAATAGAAGTATTAAGGCAGTGTATTGAAGCGCTTATGCATGGAATTCATATGAGTGAGTGCCTCTATTATCACCATCACGCCATTCCCGACACACCCACCCCTCTTCGTTTCGCAAACGTCCATTTCCAACCATACCATTCCCTTGACAACTTTTCCTCAACTAACTTACTCACCTCCATCCAACTACCCTTCCCCTTCTTTAACGAAACACATTTTCCACATACCCGCTCGGAAATACTCGGATATACTTCTCCACACGTCCATCTGTCTGCATCCACCGATACTTGTGTCACGTGACTACCCACTCCCCGTCCCGCCCCCTCCAGTCTCTCCTCCACTAAAACGCACCTCTGCACCACGTGCCTTATCTCATGCAAGCGGGATGAGCTTATGATGTCCAGTTGAGAAACTTGTCCAGACCACCGCCAGCATGCTAAATCGACTGTTTCAAATCTTTTTGGGCACTGTGGGACTCCAATCGTCCCTGCTCTCTCTTCCCACGCTCTCCAATGACGTTCAAATGGCCTGGATAGAGACCCAAGTCGACAATATCATTTCCACGTCCTCCGACGGCTGCAACAAGTGCCAGAAAATGCTGGTTTTGGCCAACAAACTGGCCCAAATCAACCCTTCTCTCGTTCCGCCCATTCTCATCCGATTGTGCGAAAAATACTCGTGGAAGGAAGACTGTGAGGTGTACAGAGACGATACTGTCGCCCGAGGAGCAGCAGGACGCCATATCGCCAATGTCCTCTCCTTGATCGAATCTGCAGACTACAACAACATTTGCTGGCATTGGGCGAAGGGAGCGTGTGATTTCGAAATGCCCCAGTTCAATCCCCCGGTCAGTTCGTGGTACGGAGACAAGCCAGTTGAGCCAAAGTCCAGTCTGCTCAAAAGCAACGGCTCGACCTTCAACGTGCTCCATCTGAGCGATATCCATATCGACTTACGATACACGGAAGGCTCGGAGGCGGATTGTGACAGGTACATGTGCTGTGTTCCCGAGTCTGTCAATCCAAAGAGTCCCAACAGTACCGTTGAACCCGCCCAACAACTAGGAACGTATCACTGTGACACGCCTCAGGTTTTGCTGGAGAAATCTCTGTCTCACATGTCCTCCATTGCTGAACAAGTCCCGTTCGACTTTGGAGTTTTCACAGGCGATATGGTGTCCCACGACACTGACAAGTTTCTGTCTCTATCTCTGACTCTTCGGAGTGAACATGAATGTTACTACCAGATGAAAAAACATCTCGGTGAACTGCCCGTTTATCCGACCTTTGGCAACCACGACTCCTTTCCCTACGCGCAAATGGCCCAGAACTCGTCTGGATTCTCCGCCGAGTTTGAATGGAACACGGACCTCAGTTCAGCCATGTGGAGAGACTATGGATGGATAGACCAGAACCAGAAGGAACAGGCTAGACACACATATGGGAGTTTTTCCGTGGCCACGAAATCCGGACTGAGATTGATTTCCCTCGATTCCAACTTCTGGTACGAGGAAAACTACTACAATTACTGGAATACCAGTAACCCTGACCCCAGTGGCCTATTCCGATGGCTGGTTGACGAACTTGTCAGCGCGGAAAAAGAGGGCACCAAAGTATGGCTGATAGCCCACGTTCCAACAGGAGGAGACGCCGACGCAGTTCCTTGGGGCACGGAGATTCTCAGACAGATCATCGTCCGGTTTTCTCCTCACGTGATTGCCGCCAATCTCTTCGGACACACCCACGCAGATCAGTTTGGTCTGTATTATGACGACAGCAATGTTTCGTTTCAAGACCCCGTTTCAGTGGCTTGGATCGGCCAGTCAATCACGCCTATCGACAAATACAACCCTGCCTGGAGATACTATTCCGTGGACGCTAACACGTTTGAAATCATGGACTCGCACAATTACTATGCTCCGTTGAACGAGACTTACCACAAGGAGGATCCGAGACTGGAGTGGAAGTATTTGTATTCGGCGAGAGAAGCTTACGATCCCGAGGGTGAGTGGCCGGAACAGGCGCCCCTGAATGCAACTTTTTGGCATAGAAAGGTGGAGCAGTTTGTCAAGGACGGGAAACAGAGACAGGTGTTCTTTGACAACTTTTCAAGACTGTCCCCATACACGAGAGTCTGCTCGACTGAGGAGTGTATTAAACAGATGAGGTGTCAGATGGTTGGGGGGGCGGTGGACGAGATTCGACAGTGTTTAGAGAGGGTATGAAGACGTGGACCTTGTAAAACGGGACATGAGGGTAAATGAAATATATCATCAGAAAAACACTTTTGCGAGAAACCGAATGATGTAAACATGTGGATGGATGTACATGCAAAAATCCGGAGTTGAGCGAAGTTTGACGTGTGGGCTGGACCTCGTGGAATCAAAGAGGTACGCATTTCTTGAGGGCCTGGTACGAGTAGAGCGACAGGTTGGCAGACAAACAAATGGTGATCTGCCTCATTTGTCATGGATGGGTCCACGTGTTGTATCTGTAAAGTACCAGGGGTCTGGTCTGTGCACATCGAATGGTCTCAGACATGTCGGTTGCATTTGTGGCATGTTCCGCAGCCGACTGGATTGGGCGGCTGTTGGTGGTCGTTTGCTTGCCAACTGCCACCTGGACTAGTCATTGAAGAAATCTCCAAGGTGTTGTCTTCCTGGAATCGGGACTGTACAAATGGTTGGGTCGTTTGTCTCCAGATGACTCTGTCCCTCCTGTGAGGAAAACCGTCGTGTCTGCTTCACCCTCTCCTTTGACACCACCAGGCCATGCCATCTTCTCCAGAGCAGCCTTGCTTCGATAAGACAACGAGCTCTTCAGGTAGTGTTGCTAAATGGGTAGATCAACACTGGCGATACCTCATTGATACTCGCTTGGTCGTCTCCCTCCTTTCCCACCGTTGCAATTCAGATTATCCGTTTCGTCTGCTCATCCAGAGTCCCTATCTCCATGTGCAGAGGTAGCGGAGATTGATCGACGAAATGTGTTCTTAGTTAGGTAGGAATCTTGGTCTCTGCTAGCTCTTGGATGGCTGTCATATCCCCCTTAGCCAGAGTGTTGTACGGTGCTCCGTATATCAGTAGAATGCCATGTTTTGGCTCCTGTGGACAGGCCGTGAATGTCGGCCGTTTCGAAGGGCCCGAGAGTAGTGAAAAGGGAACGGGTGAGGAGGGTCTTCTTGGCGTAACACCATGGCTGATTGGGGATTGGAATTGGGCTTGGGTCTGTGGACATTGTCGACTAGAAACTTGGCATGGACGCTGGTCGTTTAGCCGAAACCGAAACTGTAGGTTAGACAGTTGGCTCTCGTCGCTGATTTTTTCCATAGGATCTCGTGGCTGAGTCGATACGCGTCAGGATCCATTCTGTACAGTAGTCGTGCACCAATTAGTTTAACTTTGTTAAGGAAAAAAAAAATCCCGGGTACCGAAAACAATGTTCGGGGCTGATTTTGGGGAATATAAAGACACTAGAAGATACAGACCGGCTCGGAGATCAATTCCAGCAGAAAATAAACCGCCCCTTTCATACAAATTTGTTCATTTATAGACGGTTTTGTGCATAAAATAGACCCGCTTTTAGTTAAGCTTTTGTTGACTTGAGAAGAATAAAAAAATAGCCCAAAAAATCAAAAATAACACCAAAATTCTACCTCATACACGTGACGTGATCTCGTCAGAAATCCAGTTCTCCAAATCATTTACAATTACAAGCTATATTTTACTCCTTCATGGTTTCGTCCTTGGGCTCTTCAGCTTCAGCCTCAGCCTCAGCAGTCTTGGTCTCCTCAGCAGTCTCCTTAGACTCCTCCTTGGTCTCCTCGACAGCATCAGCCATAGTCTTATCCTCCTCCTCCTTCTTCTCCTCCTCCTTCTTCTCCTCCTTCTTCTCCTCCTCCGTCACCTTCTTTACCGGAACAATCGGCCTAACAGCAAGATACTCTCCCACAATGGTCTTAACTTCCTCCGGAACAACCTCCAAAATCTGCTCGTGCTTAATGTAGTCGACATACTTTCTCACGAGCGACTTGGTCACCTGACGCTTCCACCAGCCAAGCTGCTCGGAATCCTCTCCTTCCTTAACAGACAGGTACTCGAACACGCTCTTGAACGGACCCACATGGTCCTGAACCTGGCCCTCCTGAACCACCTCGTCCAGAGTTCTAATCAGACACTCCCAGCCGTGGTTCTCCGTAAAGACAATGTCGCCCTTGGACTCAAACAACCAGGTGATGATAGCTGTGGGCGAAATGACGTTTTCGAGCAGCAGGAAATGCAACACCACGGTGCCTACATGGGGCTGGTTGCGGTAAAAGTGCATGACGGTTGTCACGGCAGCTGCCTCGTCTTCGGCAGACTCAATCACGTGCTGGAGCTGCTGAGCCAGTCGGTTGATCCAATCTTGAGACAATGACAGAGATCGAGAGCCGACAAAAATGGCAGCTCCAAGAACAATATCAAGAAACTTCTCCCGGTTGTTATCGGGAACAGCCTCCTTGACAGCCTCAAGCACTTCCAGATACGATTCAGACACTCCTTGGTCGTACTTGTCCTTGAGCACGTCCAGAAGTTGATCAGCAACTTCTCGGAACTGGTTTTCGGCCTCAATGTACTCGTAGGCAGGCATCAGTTCTCCGTCCTGGGGCACAAACACCACCAGTTCGTCTGGAAGCGTCTCCTTGATTCGCGACTCGAACGACAACCGCAGCTCCTTTTTGATCAACTGCTTGATGAACACGAGTCGAGGATCCAGCTCGTCCAGGTCCACGTGCTCCACCCACTCCTGCCACTTCCACGTGAATCCAAAGTTGGACAGGTGGTGCGAAAACCAGTCCAGGAACCGGTGAATCAGCTCTGTATCAAAAGAGCGCAGGTTGGCAAACAGGAACCGAACCGCCCGTCCAAAAACAGGGGCAATGGCCTGAGGAGCCATGATACACGCCTCAATGAACAGCGAGTGGAAGTAGGCAGGCTGAAGAGGAGGAGTGGCGAGTCTGAAGAGTTCAGCTAGGATGGCTTCAGAAGCCACATCTTCGACCTTGAGAGTAGAAATGGACCGATCGTCGGCCTTGGCGTCCAGGAACTTGCCGCTCAGTTTATCCACAGAAATACCGGGTCCAGTGAAAGTACCGGGGGCAAGAAACAGATCCAGAGTGAACAACTGCTTGGCACACTCTTTTCTGTTGAAATCCAGATTCTGGATTGTATCGGAAAGCATATCTCTCCAGAGCACAGCGTCGTAGGATTTGGGATCGGGAACAGTGCTCATTTCGTCGCCTTCCACATCAATAGGCATGTAAGCACGGAAAAAGATCCGAGGGAAAATGTAGTCTGTGGAAAGAGAAGAAGAGAGTGTTTCGGGGATGGAAACGGCGGGAAAGACGTGCTTAGAAGACTCGCCCTCCTTGCGTTCCAAAACAGGTTCAATCAACTCAGCCACGTTGATGAAGGCCTTGACAACCCATCCATTTTGAGCCACAGAGTTGACACCAGCGTAGAGGTTTGCCAGGAAAAGATCACACTCGTAAGGCTTGTGCTCGCCAGTGTAGGGCTCAACAATGGGGTTGCTGAGGAACTTTTCCGCGCCAAAATGGGCATTGGCCTTGGTCAAAACCGCATCGCAACTGTCGGCAGGCTTGCCAAGCGCCACCAGAGTCGATCCAACGTACGGTAACGTGAGGAAAATGGTGGCGTAGAGCTCCTCGACGAGCGGGTTTCGTTTGTTTGTGTCAGACTCGCTCTGGTCCAGCTCAATGGCTCGATCCAAAAGGCGGTCCAGAAACACAGTCACGCCTCGTCCTTCCTCAATGATGCTCTCCAGACACGCCAAAAGTCGCACCGCAATCTTCACGTGGTTGTAGTTGCCGTCCTTGAGCCAGCCCTCAATCTTGCTGTGCAGATGCTCCACTGCAAGTTGTCCTGCTAGAGGGTTGGACGAGTTAGTCACAAGGACAATGGCAGCAACTAAGGGAGTCTTATGGGGCTGCTCCATAATGGTGGCGATAAAAGTCTCCAAAACTCCGTTTCGAATCGCCAAATTGTCGAGATCTTGCGCAAATCCAAACCCAGCTTGAGCCACTCTGTTGCTGAGAGACATTCGTGAAGGGTCGCCAATCTCCACAATGTCGAAATACAGCCGATCAAAGATCTGGTGGGTGGTCTGAGTGTGCTTGTGAGGCCGTCGGCCATCGTAATCGTCCTCCTCGTCTCGTCCTCGTTTGTACGACATGTTGTAGATGTAGATGAGTTGTAAGTGTGAAGGGTTGTGCAGTGTGTGAATAATTAGTGCATGGATGTGGGTGTGCGGGTTTAGAGTTTGGTGAGAGGTCCCCGGTTCGATTCGCGGTGGGGCTGAATTATTAAAACTGTGTTTAGGACAAGAGCATTCATTTTTTCGCTTTAATGGACAATTGATTTCTGGTTAGTTTTTTTTGACGCCTTTGATTGTCTCCTGTTTTCTTCAGTTTGGAGGGTGGTGGGTAGCTCGGGATTATACTGTTTTGCGGTAGGAACATAACCAGATGATATTTTGCCCAAACTAGAGATATCTTCAAATAGCGAAATGTTAAAAGGTACAATTGGCTACAGGGATTCCGAATATGTCATAAAGCCGCACAATTTTAGTACAAAAAACCTGACATATGGACGTTTTGGTGAAACAAAGTATGTATTTATGGTATATTACACTCAGTTTGGGGGTTGGAGCGAATATAGTTATACCATTGTTGTGTTAAAGCTACGGAGAATAGAATGAACTTGTCAGATTGTTCATATCACGTGTGGTAGCTTCGTTACAGGGTACTACGGCAGCTGTCACACGGTAGGAGTGTATATAACGCCGAGATACTCTCCGATCATCACAGGACTTGCATTGATAGATTCCAAATCTGTTGAGGAGTCTTCTGGTGTTGTTTAATTTTCTCTACCTCCCTGATTGACGATTTTTGAGAGAAGGCGACTCAGTATGAGGCTTACGCGTGTGGAGATTTAGGCGGGTAGTTTTGGGTCCAAGATGCATCCTTAACAACGTTACTTGAACTCCCGTCTATTTAGTTGACTCACCAGCCGGACCCCTTTCCAGGATTGAGGGGAATGAGAAAAGACATCAAATTGGGTCTGTGTCGTCACTGGTGACTTCTGCAAAAAACCAGACTTGTTCAACTGGTTGATTCTTTTCAGACGTGGTACAGTATCTCATCACACTGGACCGGTTGAATTGCATGCGTATGGCTCAGATTTATGAACAATAGAGTGGGAGTGAAAAGAACACTGAACGAAAGTGCTGTAAAAAGAAATGTGTTTGAGTGTATTTCACGTCCAGTGAGAGTATTGTACTTGTACTTTACCGTACTATACGATACAGGACGATACAGGTACGATAACATGTCGCTCTGGTTTTTTTTTTTTTTTTTTTTTTTTTTTTTTTTTTGCTTGTTTTTCCGGCAAATCCTATGCGGATGTTCGCTCTTACCAAGGTCAACTAAAGCTAAACTAAATCAATACTAGAATTCGTCCTAAAACTGTGAATATCTAGAAATATGTGTATATAAAGGGTCAAATATTGTCTGTTCATTCAGTCAAACCCGTCAATAATTGCCCCCAAATGTTTTCCCCTCTCCCGAAAACAAACAGGAACCCCGTATTGAATACCCCTAGTGGACCTTTATCCTCAACAAAGTTCAACTAAAGGTTACTGAACCCATAGCACCTACCCAACGCTCTACCCAACGCCCTACCCAATCGCACCTATTAGAAGGCAGTGTATAGAAACGAAACGCCTACAGACACAACCGGACTCGGGGAACAAAATGCACTCTTTGGATTTTCCGCAGCTCTTCCGGAATGTCTGTAGCAGTGACTCTACAACTACCGTTAGGTGAACTAAAGAATTCACTCCAAGAGCAACATCTGACTGCACTACTCCTGCAGACCTCTGTGTGCTTTCACTGTCAATCATTTAGCAAACGATACTACTCAAAGGCAACATGAAAATTGATTTCGTATGTACAGTTTCCTCCGTTATCTACAGGCATGATTTGGAGTCTATCGCCAGTCCTCTATCAGACAAGACACGGTGTGGGAGTGTCTAGTGCCACATTAACAGAGTTTCTCAGACATCTCCTCCGCCTAGCTCCTCAATAGGTTGGTTGGAGACTTTCGGGCTCGGAGACCTCGGACTACTCTTAGCCCCCCAATGTTGGCCCCCCAATGACGGACTACTCAGAGCCCCCCAATGACGGACTACTTAGAGCCCCCCAATGACGGACTACTTAGAGCCCCCAATGACGGACTACTTAGAGCCCCCAATGACGGACTACGCATAGCCCTTTGGGTCGGAGACGTTCGGACTACGTCCTCACATCTCCTCCTCCTCCTCACCTCCCTCTCCTTCCTCCAACGCAGCAGCAATCTTTTCAAACTCCTGCGCCTGATCTCCCACCTCTGCCAATCTCATTCTCATCATGTCAAAGGCAATTGCCACAGGCACCTTTTCTCCATCCCTCACCAACGTCAACGAAGCCACATCTGGCATCTTGGGGTACCGCTGCGAAAAGTGCGTGAGAACCACATTCTTCGCTTCCATTTTCTGACACACAGACAAGGCCTCTGAAAAAGTACAGTGCTTCTTCAGAATGGCCTCCTCAGCCATATCATTACTCAAAGTAGCTTCATGGATCACCAGGTCGCAGCTTCGAGCGAGTTCAGAAAATGCGGCAATCGGCCGGGTGTCTCCAGAGTAAGCAAAAGTGAGCTTTTCCGACTCGCCCAAATCGAAACCAAACTCGACGCAATACGCCTGATCACAATGATGAGCAAAACAGGTTTTGATGGAGCTCAGACCAGGCACAGACGGCAGAGTGGAGCTCTTTCTGTATTTATCCAAATACGACCAGCACCCGTAGTACTGCACTCGAGCTCTCATTTCAGGAGTAAAAGTCGCGCACTCCTCCAGGAAACGTTTATAGGACTGAGGACCAACAACAGAAAGCACAGAATCGTCTGGGTTTGCCTTGAGCCATTGCTCAATGAATGTAGGTGTTCCCAGATGATGATCGGCATGTAAATGACTAATGTAAATCATTTTGATCTCCCTCAAAATCTGTAAACAACCCTCGGGAGAGTACATTCGTGTCAAAGTACCGTATGTGCCTTCTCCACAGTCCATGACGACTCCCGTAAACGATCCATCGGGCTGAGGAACTCGCATAATCAACCCAGCAACATTTCTGTACTTGGAAGGACAAGCAGAACCTGTGCCTAGAGTCAACAATTCAGCTCGGCTCTTGAGACTTCCATCTTCATGGTTAGGACGTATAGGTCGATCGACAGACGTCTCCTCAGCAACATAGTCCAGCCCAGGGTACTCTTTCAGACCGATAGGGACGATTCGAGGAAGAGCAGTGCTGGCCTCAATACCCACCGAGTCTCCTTGAGTGAGAAGTTTCATGTGGAAACGTTTCTGGAGTTCCGGATCAGCCACGAAATCGGCCCGTTCATCACCACCCCGAATTCGGTAGTCCTTTCCATGCAAGGGGAACTGATCTCCAAGAATGTTTCTCAGTCTGAAACACAGAGAAGCAGATCCCCGGAACTTGAGATGGTGGGGATCAAGCCAGGGAGCAGACACGATATGCATCACGTCTTTTCCAAGCGACTCCATCCATGCAAAGTACTTTTCCGCGTCTCCAGCGAAAAAAGACTCCATTTCAGCGCCGAAAAAGTGGTAAACGGTAGAAATGTAAGGTGTAGGGGCTTGGAGAGGAGGCTCAGAAGCATTGGAAACAATCTCCGCATCGATTTCACCAGAATCCCGTTTCTGTCCAGCTCCATAGACAGGTTGAGCATCTCGACTATGGTACTTTCGTGTCCATTCAGGACAATTAATGACTCCATCGACGTATCTGGCATCCGGGACATCGATAAAAAGCACTCTCCCATAATCCGTAGGGTCGTTGACACACTGGGAAGGTGTCACGACCGTTCCATCGTCCAAAACCACATTTTTCCCTGCCACCAGTTCCTTGAATTGGGTCTTGGGAACGTTCAATTCAACAGCAGCCTTGAGATTGAACTTGCCCTGTTTCTGGTGCAGCTGGGCAATGTAACAGGAAGATCGTTCGTCCAGATCAACGTGAGGCAGAGGAGTTTCCGACTGTCGTTGCAGTTCCTTTTTGTTGTATCCGTATTCCGATCCGGGAGTAGAAAACATAGTCTTGAGAACACGGTGGACGTTTCCCCAGGGAGTTTCTTTTTTCAGAGGTTTGAGGTTCAGAGACGACAATTCGGGTGATGATTCCTGGTCTTCCTTGGGGCCCCTAACTTCTGATGGACTAATTAGAACTCCTCCAATATTAACCTCATCGGTGACATGTCCATGAGTCATACGACTGGAATTGATGGCCATGGTTTTGTGAAACACAAAATGACGCCAGGTGGCACAAAACCAATTCACGTTGAATCCACATGATCTGAGAGCCAAATCAGTCTTTCCCATACCCACCAGAGTCAATAGAAACCCGGCCAGACCAGACAAGGTCGACCATTCAACCGGCCCCGTGAGATAGATCCCACTCATCTTGTTAATCCGCGGCTTCTGCTCCAAAATCGCTCTTTGTGTTCCTTCCGTGACGTGTCCAAACATGAACTTTTCGCCCTTCAAGGTCTGCAGAGTCACTCCGGGCCCAGCAGTATCACTAGACGGGCTCATAAACGTGTACACACACTGTGTGGACCCCGGGTCGGCTCCGCCTTTGGCCTTACGCTCGGCCCGCTTTTTTTCCTTCGCTTCGGCTTTATTCTGAGTCTTGAGCATTCTGCGTTTGGTCCGGACTTCTCTTGCAGAGGCTGAAATGGCACGAAGTTGTGTTTGTGTTAGGTGGGGGGCAGCGTGCGGTCTGGCGGCCGTGCTGGCGAGTCGTGTGTGAAGTTTCCAAATTTTGGCAGACGCGAAAACAGGACTGGGGAGACGAAATCAAGTCCTTGAAAAACACACACTGGATGGCGAAAAATACAGTGGCGATAGAGTTTGAAAATTAGAAGTATTTTGATAGAGTTTGGAGTGGAAATGGAAAAGATGGTGGAATTATAAAATAAAAGTATTACAAAATTAAAAATTAAAAATATTAGAAAAATAGCTATATATATAATCAGTTTTGATTTTGATACAAAAGATGTATAGGAGGAGATATTTAGGGCAGAATTTACACTTGGGATTTTCCATAGCTGTATTATTGGAGGAGTTAGAGGGAGTGTTTAGATGGATGTATTGTCGAGTAAAGTGTAACAACTAGAGACTAGGTTTAGCTAGATAGTCCAACAAAAGAAGACAATATATAGGCCCTGTACAACTCCGGATATTACTATTACAATGTGTATATGTTAGTACAGTTTGGGATTCTCCCGATTACCAAAAGCTTTTATATACTATTAATGAGCTGCTTTTGTTGAATATAAAGATATTATCGTGAACTCTCCCTTTTCACATGAAACCCTCTGTATAAACAGACAATAATGTATACATAGGTGCTTGATTTTATTCTCTATTTGGACTTTCCATGATCTGGGGATTCCAAATATACCCATCTATATCCCCTTCTGGACACTAAACGTGTCAAAACTTGGTATTGTCACATTACTCGTTTTTCTCCCATTAATTCCATCACTGCTGAGAATCGAACTGCGGACCCCTCGCGTAACTTTTTTTTTTTCATTTTTTTAACCTTCATTCTCGTCTGCATGATAATAATTTTTTTTGCTGTGCAGAAATATTTTATCTGCAGTCCTTTCCACCACACACTACACATACACAACACGCAAATGCCCTCCAACAACAACATCCACAAGCCCAAGGTTCTGGGCAAGAAGGCCCGAGTCAACAACAGAAACAAGGGCAACTCCTACGTGCGAAGAGACGGCAAGGGCGTTGAGCTGTCCAACAAGCTGGTGACCAAGAAGCGGGCCAAGAAGAACTCTCGAAACGCAGACTACATTGTCAGCCGTCTGGGCGATATTGATGTGGACGCCATCCAGGGAGTGGGCAGCCGAAAGCGGGCCAACATCATTGGAAAGATTGCTGAACATGTCAACGTCATGGCTGAGGACGCTGATGAGGACGACATGGTGGACGAGGACGAGAGCAAGACTCAGATGAAGCGACGTCTGGCTCGAGAGGAGCTGGAGCGAATTTCGTCGGCGCAGAACCCCGTCAAGCTTGCGCTGTCCGAGGATCCCGACGCCACCGAGATTGCTTTCCAGTCCGGTTCCAAGGGCACCATTCTCGGTGCTCCTCTTGCTGCCTAAACCGGTAGTGGTTCGAGTACAAACACAGACACAGAAACAGCGGATGGACACAGGAACAGCGGACACGGAAACATCATCAAAAATCACATAAAAGGGTAGTTAGAAATGGTATTTATGCATTTATTGGATGAGTTGGTGGGGTAGACGGGGGGTTGAGTAGTATAGTTTTGTTAGAGGAGACGGGATTGGGGGGATCACGCCTGAAGAGGAGTAAATGGGCTAAATCAATGTGGTATGCTCTTGAAGACCTCATTATGTGCCATTTCAAATCTCATCTCCGGGTAATATTCAACATTCTACAAAACTTTCCGTAAACCCCATATATGTATACTCATCTATATGACTGGTATCTCATCTAAAATAAATCAGAGAAAATCAGGGCAGTGATATACTCCGTCTCTGGTCGGAGAAAATCGGACTATACCCTCACATCTCCTCCTCTAGTTCTTCTTCTTGTACTTCTTCATGTTCTGCGCCCCTGGCACCTTACTCTTTTTCAACTCCACCACCCTCGATTCACTCGTGTACCTTGCTTTTCCAATGGTGATATGCTTCTTTTGGTTATCAAAAATCATCAATGCTCTGGAAATAAACATGGGTCCCGCACTGAACTCGGCATGGTCTTCAGACACCACATCCACTCCTATGAGATGACACACTCCGTCCTGGTGGCGCACTTCCATGGTCAAATTCACAGGAATAAAAGTGTTTCCAAACTGGTAGGTGACTTCTGGCTGCGAGTCGCAATTCACCTGCCATCCATTCTTGTCATATACTCCATTTCCGTACCGTTTGGAGATTTCCTGCACCGTACTGTTGGGCAATTGAAGCGAAAGTCCTCCAGTATCCGGTAAAATTGTCTTGTCACCTTGGAAAACCATTTCTTTGCCGTCCACAAGGATATTCGTGAACCCCATCGAGTACCCTCCCTCGTAGTCTACTGTGGTCAGAGGTCCCTCGTACTTCGCTTCGTCGTACCCTCCATAATACACATTGTTGACAATGGGCTTGCCCTTACGGAAAGATCCCCGGTAGTCGATAGGCTCCTCAGCATTGAGCGAATAAACGGCTCTGTGAATTTTCTTGGACTTGGCTAGATTCAAAACAAAACTGGAATGCTTGTCCTTGTTGGGCGAGTGTCCAAAAATGCCGTAATTGTTTCTCATGGTGTCCAGAGAAACCCATGTCTGGAACGAGTCCAGTTCCATACCGGCATACTGAACTACCTCTGCTCCAACGATTCCATGGCCTCCCCAGTGATCATCTTGACCTGTATATCTCCAGGACGTACTTTTGGTCACATCAAAGGCCGCTTGAGAATGCGTGCAGTTGTGAGCTTCGCAGGCAGTGGAATTGGCTCCAGGGAGCCATAGTTGGTTAGATCCCGTGTCGAAAACCACGCTAACATTTTGCGGCGGAGTTCCCACTAAAATGTTGGCCTCGTAAAACCACTCACCCATGATCTGCCAACCGCGCACATAGGGATTGTATTCTCGAGCGTATAACGGGAGCTTGACGACTCCTGCGGAGGCCAAAGATGCAAGAATAAGAGTCGAAAACATGCTGAAATATGGTGAGTCAATATGTCCGTCGACGGTGTTCTTATATCTCTGATCCGGGGTCCTCAAGGTTCGAGCAATAATGACTCAAAGGTTATGGATGGGGGGTGGGAATTTGGAAGGAGAGAAGGTGGACATTAGTGGGTGGTACCATTGGAATCTACTCATTCAGGGGAACATTTCTATCCCATGGTATTCTCACCTCGTCATGTTAAACAAAAAGATATTTGTCTTCTCCGTTTCATTTTAAATTTGTTAAAAACCGTTTAAAAAACGTTCTCACGTGGACGCTAGTGGGCGGAGTCTACTTACCCGCTGTCCAAGGGAAATAGCGTTTAAACTATACCAACCGACTCGGAAAAGTGTGAATTATTCGACGCATGTATCCTCTTGCCTCCTATATTCCCACAGAAATAGTCAACATCTCCTCCTTTTCTATCCGATAGCCTTGGCGTGCATAATCTAATGCACTCAATCATGATTTTGTACAAGATGACATAGAGAGATGAGAATATGTATTGACACAGGAGACAGTCAATTTACAATGATCAATTCATCATCTCACTGAATGGAATTTTTTATTGGACGTTTTCTTCACTATTTTTCCACCCCGACTTGCTCCGCCTTGAGTGACTTTTATTGCTGCGCAGTTTAACGCTAATTACGTGGAAATCAGTAATGGCCGTGGAAAACGAAATAAAAAGAAATCAATTTCTTGGCAGACAAACAGGTTATTCTTTTCTATTTCCGGCGGTCACCTGTTTTCAGATCCGTCCAATTGAGCGGTTTCTACGGGTTCCCCCTGCTTGTTCTATCCACCCCCACTTGCCAGTCGATTTCCATCAGAGTTTCAGATTGGTAATTAATCTGCATCATCGGAAGACCTAAAGTAATTACAAACCCTGCTCAGCCTCGGTGGAGGTGTGTCAGTCTTAGTAAGGACTCTCGGTAGAAGTGGCTGCAGTGAGGAGATGTGTTCGATACACACAGTGTACTAGATGCAATATTGTGTAGAAAAGTCGAGGAATTTTTTGAACACATCAGTCGGCTTCAGACATGCTCGGAGAGTCTCTTCCAATCCATCTGCCTTTGCAGAGTCATGAATGGTAGATATTGGCTAATAGGGCGGCACGGTGTGTACTCTGGGGCTACGGAGAATACAACTCAGGAGAGTTCCAAAAGAAACAAAGAGGTATCAGAAACTTCAAGGGAAATACGTTCATAGGTAAATAAATTACGTGATTATGAAAAAGCATTACACCCAATCGCTTTTTTGCTTATAATCTATGACTTCGTTTATACTCACGTAAAATACTACCTCTAAAACGATCACTATAGAAGGATATGCTTTTGCTACAACAAAACCAAACCCACCATCGTACTCCCCTGAATGCTACCATACCCTCATATTCCACCCACCTATCCTACATCCCAAATTACATACTCATAACCTCTCCGTAGAGTAGGCAGAGATACCAACCAAAAGTGACACTCGCGTAAGGCAAAAAAGAGGACGACAGGACTCGAACCCGCAGCCTTTGGAGGACGTCGTTTGTAAGTACAAACCGAAATCCAATGCGCTACCATTACGCCACGTCCTCTGTTGTTTTATTAATTTTTTTTCATCTTTTTTAGAATTAATTTTAACTTTGTAAAAACTCTAAAAACAACTTAAAATGTAAATAAAAAACTATCTAAAAACATGTGACTGGGCCAACTTTTCGTGAGGGAGCGTTCGCTCGCTCTTTATAGCATATAGCTGAATGAATTTCCCATCAACATGAGTCCAAAGTGTGGGTTTCAGCGTTTGAATGCCTAAAGAAAAACAAAAAAAATTGGTCCGTAGCAGTGGTTTTTTTTGTTTAGCACATACTGGAAGTTCAAATTTGTCAACAACGAAACGGAACTACTTGTAGTTCGTATAAATAAAGACAACAGGTTTTGTGACTTTATGGCAGAGATATATATTACTGCAACAGATACTCGTGTATTGTATATTGGGCGGTAATATTGACACTGTTAAAACCCACATCCCGGTATATCAAGCTTCACAGCTTTTCTACTACAAGAGCTGTTCGTAATCAGGAGAGATAATGGAGCGCTAGGAAGTTGGAATACACATAATTCAACTTGTATCCAATACTTCGATGCTTAAAAGTACTCCTCTTGACTGTCTACTAGCGATCTTACAGTACCATACTGTATTTGTGTGGGTAGACAATGAAACCTCCAGAAAGAGCTTGGTAGTTGGCTGAGGGCCAGGAGGTCTTGAAGGGCGTAAACGAAGAAGAAAATAGGCCATTCTACGCTGATAAATAAATAAAAATCTAAATTTCAACTCAAACATGCTTATATTCAGAACACCACCGGACCCTTACTAAGCCTTGAAAATACGTAAAACAAGCAGGTGCAATAAAAGAAAAAGAAGAAAGAGAAGCCGAGAAGGCCAAAAAGAAACTCCGCAACGGAGAATTGAACTCCGGTCCCCCGCGTGCTGACACAGTGTATCTGACAGGCGGAAATTCTAGCCACTAAACTATTGCGGATTGGTGGGATCCCGGGTCGTCATGTCGGTTAAGAAGTCAAAAGTTACAAAAAAAAAAAGAATAAAAAAAGAATAAATAAATAAATAAATAAATAAAGAGAAAGAAAACACAAATCTTATTCCTGCCAAATATGAGACAAGAAAGGCTGTTTTGAAACCTCAAGACTAGAGGTACTTTTATTTGCAGTAAAATGACTTATCACCAACGGCCAGAGTTTGTTGTTTTTGTAAAGCAACAGGTACCAATGAAAGGACTACGTCCAACTAACCAACAACAGCAGTATCCTAAGAATTATATTCCATTTATTTCTCTTTTGAATCCTCTTTCGTCTGTTAGCTGGACTTGACTTTCCCTTC
This sequence comes from Yarrowia hollandica, assembly GCA_900519065.1. NCBI lineage: Eukaryota > Fungi > Ascomycota > Dipodascomycetes > Dipodascales > Yarrowia > Yarrowia hollandica. The sequence continues at coordinate 1,990,227 of ULGV01000004.1, read as the reverse complement.
ATCCAACTGGCTTTTCTATTCATCTAATTCCATCAAATGAGTGGCATCAACTAGGTGAAGCTGTTTCAGAGACGGGCAAGACGCATATTGTCACTCAAACGTAATGCTTCAATCCAGAGCCGCCATGGTCCCTTTAACAAAAACTCTGGATTGCAATCTGTAACTTTGCAACTTCAGCTTTAATACACCACAAATGGGGCAGAAGGGAGACACTGGGGTTTACTGAGGAGTTTACAGAGCGGGAACAATTCAACACTGGGGAGTTCTAACACGTTTTTAAAGCTCTTCTGGTGGTACAAGTGCCTCAGAAGTTAATCTTCTCAGCCAGATGATTCCCGCCCATCCGAGGACTAGCACGGCAGCAGTACCAGTAGCTACTCGTACTGTACAGAGGTGGGAGCAGGCCGGGACAAATCGTACATTTGCAAAAACATAACTAGTCTCTCGTGGAGATACAGACAAAAAGATTACAGCACCCAGGATTCTCGTATGGTCTCCCACTACAATACTAACTGGGCTCTCTGGTGCTTGACTATGGCTGATCGGACGGGAAGCCGTATTTTCACCAGGATATGGCCGTAACCAACCTGCGCCGACCCGGAATCGAACCGGGGGCCCATCGATGGCAACGATGGATTTTACCACTAAACCATCGGCGCATTTTTTAAAAATTATTCCCAGATCGAGGCACATGGTGAACTTTGCTGATTTTCTCGCCCAAAATTTCAAAAGCATACAAAAAGTTACGCCGCTAGAAGCGGCTGAAGAGGACGACAGGACTCGAACCCGCAGCCTTTGGAGGACGTCGTTCAGAAGAACCGAAATCCAATGCGCTACCATTACGCCACGTCCTCGTGATGTTGTCGGTGGCCTGATAATTTCATTCAGGTTCCTGAAACAGCTAAAGAAAAATTCAACCATCTAATGTAACATGATGATGGATTAGTTACTCGTGCAGGGTACATGAGCTGGTTTGTTTGTTGTTTTTCCCTCTCTGGCTGATGTGCACAGCTATGCATGCTGAAGAATTTTTCTTGGTAGGTGCCTTTCAATCAACGAAGTTGCAAGTTTGTATACACAAGTAAACAAATGCTCTTGATGCCGTATATTTGAGTAGACGATGAAATAAACTGTGTTGCGAATTACAATTGTTAAGAATACACCGTCCCCAGTCAGTTCCCATGAAGAAAAAAAACCATTCAACTAACTAGTGTGTAGGAAAATCATTAAGAAGGGCTGTATATCTTTTAACGAAAGTATTAAAACCAGCTTTGTGATATTCCTTGCTGTGAACCCTGGAATTGTCTTGCAATAAAAGTGTTTAGATCTTATAAGTTTGGTAATTCTCATATTTAGAATTGTCATAGTGAAACTAACAGTGCAGTATCAATGCATCAAAAACCTCAATTCCCAATAAGGTTCACACTGATGGTTTTTTGCATCTTCGCAATCTCCCATTATAATCCCAAAATAATCACTGCTTCATCCACATGTTTAAGCAGTACGCCTCGAAAACTACAAAACAACACCATATGTGTTCCTAACGAACAAGCGCAACACACTACATTATTTCTATTTTATTTTTTCATGTTCTCCCCGCGAACGTCAGTGGATCAGTGCCATCACTCACCGTCACTTATTGTGCCAAGGAGCTCTCAAACAAATCACAAAAAAATAATGCCAACACATATCCCTCTCTTCTGTGTCAGTCAAATGTCTGCACCATTGATCCGCAGCAAGCTGACCATGCCCTTTGATATGGCAGCTAGCGGTGACAGCGGTAATTAAATGGTAGACATATGCCATAGGGCCACCCATGGGATTTCTCCATCATTTACCCGGGCAACAGTATGTGTGCAACCGACGCTCGCCAACGGTTGTATCAACAATCGATGCCAAACAGATCGCTTCATACCGAACACAGTGAGTATAGGAACAACAAGTCTTGTGAGAGAGAAAGGAGGAAACGTGATAGATATGATTTGAAGGGGGGTTCCTTTGGATCATAGAATGCACTTTATCGTGCCAACCACTTCATTTTTTCAACACTTGGGTCGGTTAAGACAGCTGTTCAGATAGCGTTGTGCCACGTGCCGATTTTGAAATGCGGTTTGAAAACCCGTTGTCTCTGGAAGAATATTCTACACTCAGCGCCAGGGAAGGGGTTGGCGCTTTTTTTACATGTCTCGGGATTGATACGGACGTTTCGAATTCTGTGGATGTAAACCATCCAAGGTCTTCATTCTACATCATGGGCAATGGAAATATGCCCTTGGTATGTGGTGTTGTTGCTATCAATCTATGAAGGTGGTGAGGTCTCCAGAACACTACTTGTATACAAACAGGTATGTTAAATCACTTCCCATGGACAAATATACAGTGTATCCGTTGTCATTGTGCCCTTTGTTTGAAAATTTGGGGGGGTTTTTTTATGCGATTCTTTTTTTAACTTAAAGGGAAATGCATTTAGCTATAAAAGAGGAGTGAGAGGTCTCAGACGCAGACACTCCTCAGCCTTGCGGGCCCAGTCACTTGTGTATAGAGACTCTTGTTATCTTTTTTTATCTTTTTCTTTTAGGTCTCGGGCTCTTAATTACTCATGTTCCAAAACTATCTCCGTGTTCCATCCTCTCCTCTAAATCCTCTTGTCCATCATTTCAGCCAGTAAGTATTGTAAGTGGGTTTCTCATTCCTCCAAGAACTCCTCCTCGTTTCCTCCTGCTCGCATGCGCCTTTTTTGCATGTCGCGCTTTTTTTTTTTTATTCTAGGGAAATATATTTTGTTTTTTACTTTAAGGGAAATGTTTTTTTTTTTTTTATTCTAGGAAAATACATTAAAGCTACTTGAGGCCTATAAAATGCTGAAACCCACACGTCGGACTCAAACTCGGGCAATCAGGGGAGAGCGAATAAATCAATACTCAAGGGAAGTCAATGACCTCAGTTCCTCCATTCCTCCTTCCTCCTCCTCGTTGACCGGATATATATCATCAATCAAACAAACAACAAAAGTAGAACAGGCAAATGAGCAAATAAACGAGCAAGCAAATAAGCAGGTAAGCAGATAATCAGATAATCAAGTAAACACTCAAGCAGGTACCATCAAGCTGCTGGTGTTCAATGACTCCGAGATCGGTTAGTCAGTGGACTCACGATCAGGGGAAGCAACCTCGGGGTGATGCAATGACAAGAATCATCAAAAATGATGATGGTAATCCAAAACTATCTCCAAAAGACAACCTCTCTTTTTATCTTCTTTTCCTTCTTAATTTTTTTTTGAAATTTTTTTTCTGAAAATCTCACCTCTTCAGGGCCCAACACTGGTCTGGTTTACAGCCGGCCTGGCTAGCTCAATCGGTAGAGCGTGAGACTCTTATTCGAAGTAATCTCAAGGCTGTGGGTTCAAGCCCCACGTCGGGCTTTCTTTTTTTCTGCTCCTCTTCTGTAACAGCTCCTACCATTTTTAGACAGCTTAGTAAGCTGAATGGCAAGCTTGATTTTGATAGCTATTGGCCAAAGTGGAGGCAGACTTTCTTTTTTATTTCGTGGTCAAAAAAAGAGGGCATGTTAATGAGGCGATACTTCAAATACCGGCAGCCATATGCTCGTACCGACACTATTAGCAAACAAGAAGATTCCGTGATAGCAAGGGTATTTGATATTGGGGTTGGAATTCAGGGAGAAACAAGAGATGGTGATCGGTGAGCGAAATATGCATATTGAATGTATACAAGTCGTGTCTCAAATTTAATACACGCTGGCACAGTTTCTTTAGTCAGCCGCACTGCATCCGAGTATGTATGTCATATCTGTCCGTCATGGAAAACTAGGGCCCGAACACGTTTCGTCTACAGTCAGGCTACAGCGGATCAGCACTAAAATACACATTCATCATTATAGATAGATGGATGGAAACGCGTCTACTGTCGGTAGAGGTGTCGCTTGGCGGCCATCTCGACGGCAGCAGCGCCCCAGTCCTCGCCGTGGTTGTGTCCGTCGGGAGTGAGACCAGCTCGCTGAAGAGCCTGCTCCTCGGTCAGACAGGTCAGAACGCCGAAAATAACGGGGACCTTGGTGGCGATCTGGGACTGCATCAGGCCCTGGGACACGGCGTCGGCAATGTACTCAAAGTGCATGGTGGAGCCCTTGATGAGCACACCGATGGAGATGATGGCGTCGTACTTGTGCGAGTCGGCAAGCAGGTGGGTAACGTAAGGGAGCTCGTAAGAGCCGGGCACAGACTCAATGAAGATGTTCTCTCGCTTGACCTTGAAGCCGCACAGAGCAGAGATGGTGCCGTCGAGGAGGGCCTTGATCACCTGCTCGTTCCATCGCGCGTGAACAATGGCAATCTTGAAGTCGGATCCGTCGTAGATGGCGTCGGACGCGCCAACACCCTTGATAGTACAGTCGGTCATTGTTGTGTTGTGCAAGTGTGTGAGTGGTGGTGATGTGGGAGACAATGGCGGTTTATAGGGTTGGACGCTGACCGCGAATGCAAGTGACTAACTTTGATTCAAGGTGTGCGAAAAAAAAAAAGGGGGGCTATGGCGGTGCTACCAAGCAGTAACTTTAGTTAAGTTAAGTTATATGCTGTTCAGTAAACGATTTCCTTCTTCTGGAATTCGGCGTTTGACGCATGCCATTTTGTTTTCAATCGGCCGCCTTAGATTTCGTTTTTGTAATTACGCGCACTTTTTCACACTCATACACACACGCACACACACCTCGTTTGCAGCAGGGTTAGGGTTGCAACCATTCGTTTTTAAGCCTCGGTTTATGATCACCAGGCTCCGTGTAAATTCGATACTATCTTCTTTAGAAAAAAAAACTGCAAGTGTCGAATACACATTCTCTCTCTTATCTTGTTGTATTGCTCTCGAACACGATGCATGGAATGTGAATGGATACTCATCTGATGACTAAAGTCCCTGAACCAGCACAATTTACAAGTAATTAAGACTGATAGAACCGCGTTTTACTCGTTTCGTACTGGTACATCATTATACAGGGTGGATGCACACTGAACCTCCTCGTCATTCTTGTCAAACTCAATCGGAACAATAGTATAGTTCACGTAAAACGGACAGTCCTCCGTTTGCTCGCGATGCCGGTTTCAGACTCTTGCTAGGTCATATGCGGTTGTCCTAGAACACAAGGGTTCGTGTTCTTGCGAAATTCTTCATCACGTCCAATCCTATTTTCGGACAAAATGCTGTCATTTTGCCAAATATCCGAGCATTATTTTACTGTCATGGTTGTACCACCTTGTACCAGTACTCGATGGACACCAGGGGTGTATTCTATACCAATATTGTTTTAGTATAAAGTATATTAAATATATATTTTTTCTTATATTTTTTTCTATTTTTTTCTATTTTTTTCTATTTTTTCATAATTTTTTTCATGTCTTTTTTATATCATTTTTTATATCATTTTTATTACTATTTTTTAATTCTTTTTTTTGTAATCTTGCCTTAGACTATTGCGATGATGGCTATTCAGACGGTGCTTGGTGAATGGGAATTTTGCCACGCTTACTAAGAACTCTAAATGGCAGTGTCAACCTTATCAAAATATTTTTTTCCAGCTGCAGGAAAATCTCAACTATTACGCACAACAGGACCCAAGCCCGGAAATGAGCGAAATCAAGACAGTAACCGTGGAAAAGCCCATCCCCGTGACGTACGATCTCGGCAACCTCGCAGTATTCGACACAAACCCCGTTGAGGTGGATTTAAATGACCTGAACGTGGACGGCCAGGTCCGAGAGGACGCCATCCAGGCTGCGTCTCGAGACAACGCCCAGCTGCTCATCAACCAGCTTCTGTCACAGCCCATCAAGAACACTACCGACTCCAATTCTTCCAGCGGTAACCAGAACTCCACCATGTCTCTGATCATGCTGCCACAGCCCTCCACACGTCTCCCCCGAGAGAAGCCCATTCCCAAGCCCAAGGCTCTTACCAAGTGGCAGGAGTTTGCTCTCAAGAAGGGCATCCGATCCAAGGCCCGAGACGGCAAGCTCGTGTACGACGAGGCTACTGGCAAGTGGGTGCCCAAGTGGGGTTTCAACGGAAAGAACAAGGAGCTCGACCAGCAGTGGTGTGTTGAGGTGGACGACGGAAAGGGATCCAAGAAGAACCAGGAGGACGTCATGCTCGATCCCCGAGCTCTGGACCGGGCTTCGCGAAAGAAGCTGGTCAAGAAGAACCAGAAGCAGCAGGAGCGAAACCTCAAGCGGGGCGTTTCTAAATAGGTGGAAAAATAGACTAATGAATATTTGGAGCATTTGAGCTGTTGCACTGTACACACCATCGGAATAGTAGCAATACCGGTACCAGTAGCTAGCCACTGCGTAGCTGTACCGGTAGTACAAGTATCTTGTTAGTTCTTGTCTGTCTTCCAGCGTGGGGACGTTATTACTGTACACCGTTGACTGATAATAATTCCACATTTTACGGCCATAGGCCATGGTAATTGGTTTTTGATGACGAGTTGATTAGACCAGGTGTATGGACACTCGTGAGGGCGTACTGTACACAATACTATACTCAACAACCTGCCCTTTCACCGAAACTCAGCATGTTGAGCATGTATCGGTGCGCCTTAAAAAGCGAGAGCAATGACCAGACTCGAACCCACAACCAACGAGTGGTAGAGCTCTGAATATCAGACTTGTGTCTGAAGAGTGCCTTCTGAAATGAGACGGGAAACGCGCCTGAAAAACACACAATCATTCAATCAGTGATATTTATTGAGCGGCAGTAACCCTAGAATACAAAAGTAACAAAAACTGCTGGTCATCAGCAGGCTTCTCCGGCACCTAGCGTCGGTCTTGCGCCGGTACATGTGTTGTCACTGGGATGGAAAGTCGCTGAGGATGGAGAGAGCGGCTGTCCGGAATATACGTCTCGTACTTGGGCAAGGGCAGAGGGTTTGTTAGTCCCCCAAATAACGCAGGCCGAACAGCCCACCTCTTTGGCGGTGATGTTGCTCCAGTCTTCAATTCTTGAGCATTTCCTTACTCACGCTGCTATTAATCAACCTGAAACCACGACGGCGATGAAACAAGACCAGCCGTTGCTTAGATAATAGCAAAGAGGATGGCATTCACCTGTCTTTTGACAGACTCGTATAACCACCTGTTTTTTTCCGTATTCTTTTCTTTTCTCTTTATTTTTTGTCATTTTTCATTTTATTTTTCTCCGCTTTTTATTTTTTATTCATTTATTTATTTTTTATTTATTTCTTCTTTATCTTACACACGACCAAGTGAGGACCCACACAACGACGTAAAACAACAAGGAAAAGTCCAACAAGCGCTAGATTCAGAGGACGAGCTGGTCCAGATGTACTTTTTCAGGACAATTTACAAAATTCCAAAGATGGTTTTAACGGGAAATACTACGTATCGCGTGGCCAAGAGGAGACGTGCAGCGTAAATTTCAGTTTAGCGTTGTTTGCAAAGAAAGACTGGATTTGCCGGATAATACAGTTTCAAGGGGATCCAGAATGAGCGCAAATTAAAGACCCATTTACCAGCCACGTATGCACAGTATTCTGATACATCGATCGGCCACAAATGTGGTGGGAATGTGGAGGGAAATCTGTACTCTGGCATTCCCACATGATCCACACTATGCATCCTTGTGCAGTCCACATTGAACCGTAAGTAGTATTGAGTTTGGGGTTGACGAATATAAATAAGGGACTTCTCCCTTTCTTGGCTCGGCATCTTTGGCGAAGGCTTCGCCACTGTGTCCCTTGGAGATAAGTCTCTCCATTGTACCCCAGCAATGCTGGTTTTTTTTTATTACTAGGACTCCCACTCCCCCGGGCTCAGACCCAACAAACCCCCCGATTTACCCCCGAACAAACAACAAGCAAAGAGGCTCCGGCCTATCAACCCCGATCATCCCGATCAACCCCGATAGTCATTAATTTGTTCTGTCACATCCTGGTGTGGGTGCTCTCTGTCAGCCCCATTCCCACAAGGTGCCGCTACCAAGTGAATACAGAGGTGTAGACTACCTAAAAAGTCAGTGCCACGAGATGTTTCAATGAGGCTGTCCTGAAGAGACGGATAGGCACGATTTGATTAGCGTCGAAACACTACCATGCCCTAATGGTAGTGTAGACAGCCCCTAGTCGTATACAGAATATTATTTTACGTTCCACGAGCACCATAACAGACTGTAACTGAGTAGTACGAGTGCAGTATCGTACCTACATTTTTTTGCATAACAGACGTCTCTGAAAAGCACTGCACCGTAATTACTGTTGTTGTACATTCATTTATTTCAAAAATCTTGTGATGCACTTTTGTAACTGTGCAGGCAGTGATTCAGATTTATTATAGAGTGGCCCCGATTAATAATAAGAGCCACTCAATAATATTCTGTTGACAGTAATATTTTTTTGGCATGTTTCAGTATTACCCCTATCCCCTCACCATGGTTTCCAGGTAACTGAAAATAAACAGGAAACAACTATGGTAATAAATAAATAAATAAATAAATAAAATTAAATCTATGTCGCTACGCCGAAATGTCCTCCGGCTCCTTGCCCTTGTCCTGGGTAGCAGCCGGCTTTTTGTAATCCCGGAGAACAGCAGTAGTAATGGTTCCATTGAGCAGAACTGCCTGGCCAACAATGGCAACCCCGTCATCGATGTGGATTGTTTCAGAAACAGGAGACTTGGGCTCGATTTGACTCTCGGTGGTGCTGTTGGAAACTACCGACGTGCATTTCCGCTGACGCGAATTGTCCGAGTGCTCTGCGTCTATGTGGTCGGCGTCAGTGGCTTCTTCGGAGAACTCAAAAGAAGATCTGGGGGGCGAAGCAGTGGTGGCAGAGTCGTCCTCCACGTCACTGTCAACGTCACCGGCCCCTCCGCAGTACATGACTCCGTTGATTTGGTTTTCAAGAGACTCGTCAGATACATTGTCGTGAGAGTAGAGACGAGAAGGAAAGAGTCCGGGAGGGTAGCTTGAAGAGATGGGTGAAACGGCTGCTTCGGCCACCTCCATAGCTTCGTAGGTGTACACACCATTGCCCTCCATACCATACCACAACTCCGGGGTGTTCTTGACCAAAGTTTCGAGCACGGACGACCGGATTCGTAGGGAGGGGGCCAAAATGCGAGCCAGAGTGGTCAGAGTCATCTTGTTGGTCTCATGGTGGTTGGAAACGTCCTGAATGTGTGTGCAAAGTGTTCTGAGGACGACAATGGACTGCTTGGGCAGTTTTCCGAGCTCGGTTTTGACCACAGAAACAAGAACCTTGGGCTGCACTTCTTGGTAGGGGTTGGGAAACAGGTCGTCAGGGAGTTGTCGCAGAAAGTTTTTGAGAAATGAAGTGAGGGTATGAACATCGTAGTCGTCCAAGTTGCATAAGGGACCATGGTCGGTGAAGCATCTTCGTAGCTGTTCGATTCTCTGGGCGTTGGCGTTCAGTTTGTAGACACCAACTTCGGTGAGGTTTTTGTTGATTTCTCGGATACATCGAAACAGGACCAGAGGGAGATACTCCAGGTCGCGGGTGGCGCAAATCTGGTTGACGATCTTCTTTTCTTCCACGGTTTTGCAGCCATAGCCATACTGTCGACGGTAGGAGCTGTCCAGGTTGGCGAGCTTGAGCAGGGACAGGCCAATGTAATAGTAGTTTGGGTTTGCAACAACAACGGAGGAACGTGAGGATCTTGAGGATCTTGTGGAGGTGGGCCTGAGCGAGTGCACTGCAAGCTCAGAGTGCGTGGAGAGTCTGGACGAGGCCGGTGGTCGCGAAGAGCAAGTGGATGGTCTTCTGGAAGAAGTGACAGACGAAGCTGAAGACGCAGAGGATTTTCGTTTGGACTTGGAGGACTTGGAGTTTCGCTGTGCAATATCTCCTTCTCCAATGAGGAACAGTAGCTCTTGACGAGCGTTCTCCTTGTGTGTTTCGGCCTCAACCACCTTTTTATCTCGTTTAAAGGAGTCGTCAATGCGTTTGGGCTCCATGGGCACCGAGATGGGGGTGCTTTTGTCGAGCGACTGGCCCTTCTTGCTGAACATTCGATTCAGCGAAAACCGTTTCGGCTGTGGCACCGGGGATGAGGAAATCATTGTAACGGGTTGAGTAGACATGGCCGCCACGTCTGTGTACTTGAAATCAAATGAGAGCACCGACTGGCGTTTATCTGGGGCTTTAGAAGTGATAAACATGACGACTTGGCGGAAGGGGTCGCTTTAAGATAGAGTGTGGGTTATCAGCAAAGGTGAGCAGGGCAATGACTTTCACCAGGGCAGGTTCCGGATGCGTCAGGGTCCGTCTTTGTCTCAGCAAAAAAGGGGTATGCTAGGGTGCGTGGTGTAATTATGGGTTGGGGTTGGTGCTGGTGCCACGGGGCGACGCGGATACGGGTGCAGGACGTTGTAGGCGAGTATCTGTCTGTTTATATCGCCGCCAATTGGGGCCAGTGTCGTTGTTTGTCTTGCTACCAACCTGCCAGTTGTATACACAAGACGGTACAAGACTTTTGCAGTCAAACTTAAAATGGCAGATTTGTCTGCACGTACAGTAACCTACCCAACCTAATTTCCCGTTAGCGAGGGATAACCTTTGTACACACTCTATATTAAATAGAAAAGGTGCGGAGACAAGGTGCCGATCATGCAACGTGATTTGCATATACTCGATACCAGCTGATTATTTCCATGCGACTCGAATATTTTATACAGCCATGCAAGACGCGACACACCGGACACTGGCGGCTGCCTAACGGCTTGGTGTGGCTGCGTGGTTGTCAAAAGTAGTCCTCCCAACATGGCTGCTTCAATTACTTGTACTAAAGGGAAATCCTGCTCTAAAGAGGTGGACCGGGTTGTCCCATTTCTTGGCTTGGTATCTGACAGCTCCAAAAGTTTACTTGCGGTGAGGTTCGCTATTCACGAGTTGACAGTGCTGATCCAATTAATCAATGTCTCATTGAGGTTGCTTCGAGGAGTATTGGGTGGCTTCAAGACACGAGTAGCTGGATACGTTACGCGTCCGTGAATTGCACACCCGTGATGGACGATTTATTTTCGCTTGTATTTTTTTCTTTTTTTTTTTCCCCCCTTCTTCTTTTTGCTCCTCTTCTTGGGGCTCTTGTCCTGCTGCTGTTTGTCTGCCATTTTTTCGTGTTCCTTCCCCGCGAAGGAGGACCCTGCAAAAGCTAACGTGGCAAGCCCACATCACCCTTGTTGTTGCACGCACGCACCGCAGCAGTTGTGCCAACCGTAAGTTAGCTGCTGCAGCCGCCGACGGTGCGAAAAAATATTTATCCCCCAATGTGACTTTCGGTCCGGGTGCCATCAGTGCGCACCTTTACACCGTCGCTGCAACAGCTTGGCTGAAGCACGCATCGTTACGCATCCGTCGACAAAGTTGCATCTAGGCACACTCTTCCGGAACGTTACATGGTTTTTAACTTGGATTTTTGCAGCGAACAAATCTCCCATCGGCAGGGGCATCTGTGCCGTGCTTGCAAAAAGCAAAAAGAGAAGAATACAGAAGCGCGGCGAAGAACACATCCATGGCAACAAATGTCAATCAAAAGACGACATCCAACCTCCAAGCAGCCACGCTCAAACGGGAAGTCAATGTGAAGCATGCACAAGCACGTCAAAAACCATTGTTCCCACAGATACAGATTGTAACATGCTCCACCGTATACGGTGTACCTGGGACTAGGTCCAACGTTATCACGCTGTTGAACGCGCGCCCACCAACGCTATAATAATGGCAAAATGAGATCTAGCCCACCTGGCTTTGAGTCTGCTACTCTTTAAACACAATTACCGCGTAAACACCCTGTTGTGCAGGGCCGCATCCGTCTTTGACTCCCCTCGCTAACGGCAACTATTGCATCTTGGCACCTTCAGATTATGCACCATCGTTATTACAGGCACCCAAAGGAAAAAATTAATAGATGATAAATACCACCTATACATGCCCCTTGCTAGTATAAAACGGCATGGTCCCTGGCTGCCAAGGCCCATGGGGTACGAGAGCGGTCGCTGCACTCGGAAAAACATGTAGAAACCTGGTCAAAACACAGTACAAAATACGCACCAGATCCGCATTTGACGGCCGCAGCAAAAAGGCGCCTCCAAACAGGATAAGACCAGCTCGCTTTGAGTAATTGCTAGCGCCATCATGTGAAATGCCAACGGATCTTCGGCTAGCGCGCTCCCAGGAGTGTCTCACGGGGTGTCTCAATTGTAGGTGTCGGTAATCTAAGACATTGTCGGAAGACCCACATTGGCGACTTGGAAAAAGACGCAGCCTATTGGAAGGAATCGGTAAACCACACACTTCCGAACTCTTCAATGTAAGCCCTCTGATGGCCCATGTTTGATCACAAGTTTGGTAGCTGCACCTGCGCCATAATTTTAGGTCCTAGCACATTCCTCTATCTCGCTCCAAAACCCATTATTCCCACCAGATTTTTTTCTCTGACACTTTTCTGATCCGATGACTAAGCTTTATCTTTTTCAAAAACTTTAAACGTTGTTTTATCGGGTGTTTCAAAAAATGGACCCCGACGAGAAAATGCACCAAAATCCCAACCTTAACTTGGTTAGAGTTCGTCAACAAAAAGACCAATACGACCGGTCGACAAGGGACCGCAATAATATTTTGTGAGCAGCCAATTTTCGAAGGAATGTAAACAAACGAACAGAAAAGCAAGACATACACGGTATGTATGGTTTTTGAAAAAACACGTGATGATACGCGTTGGTCTAATTAGTGGTCGTATTTCCACTACTCATTCATAACACTGCAGGGGGGGTGGGATGCCGCTGAGTATCCGAACCAATACAACAAAGGGGCAGAAATTGATGTACCGACACCGTGCTACTTGAGGGCACCAGTTTGACCACAATATTATTCAAGAGGGGCATTCTTTCAGCTTTGTATAATAATTTGCACAATATCTTTTCTGTGAACTAAGCCCACAAGTTTTACAATTAAAGTTCAGGGGTACAGTACGAGCACTATGATACCAGGTGATGTCGGTCAATCATGATATCTTGATACTGTAGTTGTAACTGGAGAAGAACCGGTACAAGTTGTAGAATATGTGCCACTTTTCCAATGTAGGCCAAGAAGGTTTGAAAGGGTGTCAAATTGGACACATGCGACATTCTTTGCAGAATTAAATGTGTCAAATTGTAGGAGACATGTAACGGTGCAGCATAAATAGGGTATTTTTTGTGTATTTCCCTAGAATAAATATATAAAAATACAAAAAAAAAATACAAAAAAAAAAAAATATACACAAAAAAAAAATACACAAAAAAAAAATACACAAAAAAAAAATACACAAAAAAAAATACACAATAAAAAAGGATGAAAATTGCAAGCCAAGTGAAAACTGACTATACCGTCTCATCAAGTGAACCCCTCTAAAGTCATTCAATTATAAAACCTGTATTTACAGCTCTTACGCAAGTATGTGAAATCACAACGTCGTCTTGGATCTGAGGACAACATCAGCTAACTTTCCAGAGTATGCTAGGAACAATTTTCAGTTTCAGATCAATCGAAAATGGATGTCGAGGAAGAGACAGAGAGGTCTACCCAAGTAGCAAAAGTCTAGGCCTGCCTTGTACCATACACCGTGGCATTGACATACCGACCGACCCAACTGAGAATGGTCCTACAGTTAGATGCAGGTACCGGTACACCGCACGTACGTCTACAATAGCACTGCAGCAATACTCCAGTTTTTTTGGATAGTGAATCAAGTTCTCACTACATTTTTTCTCAGACTATAAAAAAATACATTACTCTATCCAACATACCCTTAGAAGCGTCAAGTCCTTCTAATAAGTAGCTACTTTTTAGTTCCTCTGTTTTCAAAAACAGCCGGTGACTTGTTTGCTTACTGGTCACCAATGTCCATCTCGTCCCGTCGTCGCTTCTTGTCAAACTTGCTTCGCTTTTTGGTTCCATCCTCTCCCTTCATTTCCTGGATAGCAGCTCGAGATGCTTCAGCCACTCGCTCGGAAAACAGCATGACAGCCTCCGACTCCAGAGGATACGAGTCAAGCTTCTTGCCCAGAGCAGCCTCGATTCGCAGATACAGCTCGAGGTCGTACTGAGAAACGAGAGCCACGGACTTACCAGCTCGACCAGCTCGAGCGGTTCGGCCGACTCGATGAATATACGACTTCGAGTCACTGGGGATATCGTAGTTAATAACCAGGTCCACGGCGGGGATATCAAGACCTCGAGAAGCGACATCGGTGGCGATCAGAATATTCCGAGAACCGCTCTTAAACTTATTGAGGGCTCCGAGTCGTGCAGTCTGGTTGAGATCTCCGTGGAGGGGAATAGCTCCGTACCCGAGGTTTCTCAGAAGCAGAGAAACTCGCTGGGTGTCGGATTTCGTTCGGGCAAAGATGATCATAGAGTTGCCAGCGTTCTCAGACACGAGATACACAAGATGGGTATCCTTGTGCTTGAAGGGGCAGAAAACCATGTATTGCAGCAGGTTGTCTGCGGTCTGGTACTTTGTGGAGACAGCGACTCGCACAGGGTCCACCAACGAAGCTCGCTGCAGCTTCTCGACCTTGGAGGTCATTGTGGCAGAGAACAGATAAGTATTTCGCTGACGAGGGATAACCTTGAGAATCTTGTCGAGAGAGGGCCCAAACTCCATATCTAGCAGTCGATCGGCCTCATCCATCACCAGGTACTTGAGGGTTCGCAGAGAAAAGCCCTTTGTGTTCTCGAGATGGTCAACGAGTCGACCAGGGGTGGCAACGATAACATGGGGCTTCTTGGACAGAGCAACCGCCTGGGTCATCATGTTCATACCTCCGACAATGACAGCGGTTCGAAGACCCATGGCCGAACCAAGAGCCTCAAAGGTCTCACTGATCTGGTAGGCAAGCTCTCGAGTAGGGGCCAGAACAACGCAGTACAGAGGCTGGGGGTTCTCGTACAGGCTCTGCAGAACAGGAATAGCAAAAGCAGCGGTCTTTCCGGATCCAGTCTGTGCAAGACCAATGATATCTCGTCCCTCAATGGCGTAGGGGATACTCTGAGCCTGGATAGGAGTGGGCTTGGTAAACTTGAGCTCCTCGCACGTCTCACAAATGGAATCAATCACACCCAGCTCCTTGAAGGTCTTGGTTTGCTCCTCACTCTCGTCCACCTCCACCGAAGTGTAGTTCTTGGACTCCTTCTTCGAGGTCTCCTCATCATCGGATTTTGTGTCAAGGATTTCCTGAGCAATAGCGTCATTGTCCTCCTCCTCGGACTCTTCCTTCTTAGCTCGCTTCACTCGTTTTTCCGTTGTCTTGGCCATCTTGTGCTTTGTAGGTGAATTAATCAAGGTTCGATTGAGAAAAAAAAGTGTGTTCATGCACAAAAATAAATTAAACTTTGTCCTCTGTGATCAGCGGGCACAGCTCTGGTTGATGAGACAAGACTAAGCAACCGCCAAATTATTATATACTGGTAAAAGAGATAGATGAGGGGGGACACGAGACCCAAGAATCGTCACGGGCTATTCTGTGTTTTTTCCTTCTTTTTTCTTTTTTCTTGAATACATTCAGAAACTAAGACAACCCCAGGATTCTCTGCTTTTCAAACGGCGGCCAAATTGCGTGTGTTCGATTCCCGATGCGATACTTTATGCTAAAATTGTCTACACAAGTTGTGAGCAAGAAAAGCAGGATAAACGATATACAACACGATATATCACAGTATGACAAGTATATAGGAAAAAATTTATCACCAGTCTATGGGCATTCATGTTTTTTTTCTTTTTATCTTTTTTTGTTCTTCAATCATCCTAATTACACCGATGGCTGATATAGACATCAGCAAAAAAAAAAAAAAAAAGGCAGCGTGCATTTTAATGGAAACGCAAAAAATGGCCGCAAATGGTGCTCCATAGTCAATTGCATCCACCTCTAGATTATTGATAGTTATCCACACTGCCAAAGTATTATTATTCCAACATATTTCCATTTTTTCATCTTTTAATTCTCGTTGTCATCGCCGTGTCCCAGCATGCATGGGGAAAGTCTATTTCAAAAAATTCCAATCTTGATGCAAAAAATGAGGAACTTCTTGTCTTCACACACAACCAACACACCAAAATGGCCGCCCGTAAAAGCAAGAAGAGAACGCATATTCAAATCTCCGAGGAGGACATGGACAAGATCCCCAAGTCTATGATCTTCAAGATGGGTTCCAAGAAGGTCGGAAGCGTGGCTGCTTCTCCCGCATCCCAGCATGCTCTCACACAGTTGGTCCGTGACACTCGATGTGCCATGGAGCCCCATACTGCCGGCAAGCTTAGAGAGCGAAAGGGAAACAAGCTGCGTGACTTTGTGACCATGGCTGGTCCTCTGGGAGTGTCGCATCTGATGATTTTCACCAAGGGAGAGTCTGGCATGACGTCGTTGCGAATGGCTCGAGTGCCCCGAGGCCCCACTCTGCACTTCAAGGTGTCGCAGTACTCGCTGATCAAGGATGTGCGAAAGTTCGTGCGATCACCCAAGTCCAATGACGGAAAGCTCTACAAGCAGCCTCCTCTGCTGGTTATGAACAACTTCTCGCTCAAGAGTGACGATGCCACCAACCCTCACGAGACCCTTGTCACACAAATGTTCCAGAACATGTTCCCTCCTCTGTCTGCGCAGAACACACGAATCCCTTCCATTCGACGAGTCGTCATGCTCAACAAGGACAAGGAGACCGGCTCTATCGAGTTCCGACATTACGCCATCGACACCCGACCTGTGGACGTTACTCGTGGCGTCAAGAAACTCACCAAACTCAAACACAAGCTGCGAAAGAAGGTGCCTAACCTCAGCAAAAAGCAGGATATGGCAGACTACCTGTTGGACCCCGATGCCGGTGCCTTTACCTCCGACTCTGACATGTCTGAGGTGGAGGAGGATGCCATTGTGGACCTGAACCCTGACGATGATGACGAAATGCCCCTGGAGGAGGGTCCCAGCAAACGGGCTGTCAAGCTGGTTGAGATCGGACCCCGAATGACGCTCGATCTCATCAAGATTGAGGACGGTGTTTGTTCTGGAAAGGTGCTGCATCATACTCGAATCAAGAAGTCCGCTGCCGAGATCAAGAAGCTCGAGAAGCGACACTCAACTGCTGCCAAGATCAAGGCCGACCGAAAGGCCGAGCAGCAGGCCAACGTGGCTGCCAAGACAGAGAAGAAGGGACGAATGGCAAGAGGAAAGGAAAAGGCCAAGCTTACTGGAGAGAACGGTGTTGAGGAGGGAGACGATGAGGACGAGGCTGATGAGGAGGACGAAGACGACGAGTAGAGTCGTATATAGATTAATTCATTATTGTATTGGTAATTGATTAGTATTGTACACTAGATTATTATTATTTTTTTATTCTAGGGAAACAGAGGAGTACATGTGTGGTACAATAGTGGTACATTAATTAGCTACCTGGTACCGTACTGGTACAAAAATCCCGTCAACTAAGGTCTAACTGCAAAACTCCCACTGCAAGTAATTAGACGTGCATAAATTATGCATACCAACAAAACAAGACACCACTACTTTATGCACGGGTGCATTCATCCACCAATCCATCGCAATACCATCCGCCAACAGCCGCCACAATGCCTACCACAGTTGATACCGTCTAGGAGAGGCCGGATGTGCACTTTTTATCGACCGAACACTATCGAGTGGTCCGCCTACCGCATTTCTCAGCGACGGCACCATATCCAGCCAACCTGATACCAAGAAACCAGCTGAGACGGTGATACACAGGAAGTGATACCCTAGACCGTCCTACTTGTACGATACCGTCAACATCAAAAATAAATCATAAATTCATCATACATACTGCTATCGTTTACATCGTTCATTTCGTGAGACTAGTTTGTTCTAGCTCGTTGTCGACCAAGCCGACAATGACGGTCGAGCCTACCAGTACAGTACTCGTACTCGTACTCGTACTGGTATGCTCTCCCGCAGCCTTGCCCATCAACACTTAATCATTGTAGTTTCCACCAGCGGATCCGTCCTTGTTTCGAACCAAACCGTACTGTGCGTCAAACTGGTCCTGTTGCGAGGTTCCATTCTTATCGAAAACGGGCACCTCTCCAGTCACAGTGACTCGCGTTCCATGCCGTCGGTGAGGGTAGTAGCCAAAGGAAGCGCTATGAGAGGTGGTTCGGTTGTCCCAAAAGGCCACATCCTGAGAGTTCCACTTGAATCGCACGGTATCTTCCTGCTGGGTGGCAACCAGAGAGTTGATATAGGTCATAATGGCCTGGGATTCAGAGGTAGGGATTCCTCGCAGAGCGGTGACAAACCCAGGGTTCAGGAAGATGGACTTCCAGCCGGTCACGGGGTGGGTTCGCACCACTGGGTGTTCGGTCTCGATGGGCTCTCGTCGCAGGGGTTGGCCCACTCGAGCGGAGTCGGCAGCCTGGGCGACACCCGAGTGAATGGCTGTCAGGCTCTCAAGGTACTTCTGCATGGGTTCGGACAGCGAGTCGTAGACGGCATAGTTGGAGGTCCACAGAGTGTCTCCACCGGTGGGGGGGTTGGCCAGGACCTTGAGCGAGGTGTACGATGGCGGTTGCTTCTCGTAGGTGACGTCGGCATGCCACAAGTGGGTGGCGGGGAAAGCTGTGTTGGGTTTCTTGTGGTAGTCGGTGTACACCACATGTACCTCGTCAAGGCCCTTGGACTCCCAGTCACGGGGCACAGAGGTGGAGGCGTGTTTGTGGAGGGGTCCCCAGAACCGGCCCAGGTTGAGCTGGTCCTCGATCTCAAAGTCGGGCTGATCTCGGAAGAAAACGCATCCTCGGAAGGAGATGAGTCGTGCAAGCTCCTTCTTCTGGGCATCCGACAGAGTTTTGAGGCTCACGCCATGGATCTCGGTACCGAATCGGGGAGTCAGCTCAATCACCTTTGTTGCGTCCTTGAAGAGGTTGGTGTAGTTGGGGTCCGCGTCGATGCCGGCGTCTGTGTAGGGCACCTCTTCAAGGGGCTCCCACTTGATGTCGGGGTAGGTGGGCAGTAGGTAGTCGTACTTGTAAGGGGCTTCGACCTCGGCGATCGCGGCCTTGAGGGACGCTACCTGGGGAACAGCAGCTGCCTGAGATGGGAGTTTCTCAGCACTTGGGGCCATGGTGAGTTGGGGGCAGATAGTTGGGGGAGTTGCAAGAGTTTAACAAGTCGCGATAATTGCGTCAACCGTGAAAAAGGAAGCTGTCGTGACTACGTGAAGGTCGGTGGGTGCGTAGGTTCGACTGGGTAACGGTTCGGTGTATCAATTTCTAAACCGCCTTGAATGTGGCTGTAGGCTTATCCTTGGGGGGCTGGCGCACATTCACAGCCTCCGCCCTTATATATATATGGCCTGTGTCGGGCCTCCGAACACCATGACGCAATAGCCATCAGAGTTTGGCGCACTGATTGTGTTTGATTGCGCAGGATAAAGTGCCAGCCACAGTAACGGATGGCGCCATGCAAGCGGGAGGTTGTGCAACGGTTGCAGTGTGGCGTCTCGTCCGTGTTTCTGTTGCTTTTTGGGGCCCATATCTCTCCAGTTTGCTACCGCCTGCCCGACTCTTGACTTGCCACTCTTTTTCACACACCCACATTATTGGCCAATCGGCTGGCAGGGCACGTCCTGAAACCTTATTGACAAAACGGGCCCTTGCCGAGCTCTGCTTCTGCCATCGGGCGACCAGGCGCAGGAGCTCAGGTGACCATGTCAGGTATATATACTGTGGAATAAATGGGGCGAGTTTGAGCTGTGTTTTCTCTACAGTGTCCAAGCTGTGCAATATTCTCGTCGTCCTCGGTTGTTCGGATATATCATTGTGACAGGATTTATCTGCATGGCGACTGAAAGATGCGTGAAATGGATGGACCCAGAGAAACCAGCGGGGGTGAGTGGAATAAGAGCCATGTCTTGTAGATATAGAGATTCTGGCGCCATATTTGAACTCCCCCCGCTTATACGCTCGGGGCCCGTTTCTTTGTGTTCGTCCTTCCCGTAACTAATAAATTCGTGCCAGCACGGGTAGCTACACCTCGTCTGTCTCTCTCTCCGCTTCCCCAGATGTTTTTAAGCTCGGGGGGGATTATTATCAAACAGAATTAATCTTGTTCCCTTTGCAGTGGGGAAGCTGCATGCATGTGGTTTGGCACAGACCAACAGGCAAAACATGATTTTGGGGCAATGCTGTTTACCCTTGAGATTCACGGGGGGCAGGCGGAATATAAACGTCATGTGTTTCACACGCGTTTTGTGGCTTGGAGGTGTTATTTGGTCTAAATAAATCCCCGTGGGAAAAAGACTCAAGTTGACACGCATTTGCATCCCAACCCCCTCGGTGTCAAGCTCCGGTTTTATGTTAAAAACACACCTTCCCTCCCTCACCTCGGCTTATGCACTCAGCCTTAGTCGTGCGACTGAAATAATATTTTTCAAATCTCAAACCATGTTATCGTAACAGCTGTTATCTGCTGTTCTACGTAGTGTACTTTGGGGCCGTACCATTAGCTGGGACTTGGGCTACTCGTAATTAAACCGTTGTCGTACGGAAATTGGGCACTTGATCATCCATCCATCGTAGTGACTGTCTCCAATCCTGTTTTTCCACTGCCCAAGACACGTGCTTCTCAGATACAAAATTGTCATGCATTATTTCACCCCAATATTCAGACTTCGACGTTACAAACGTCCGGATAAACGGTCTGCAGCAGGTTGCACGGCGTTTTCTCGGCGCGAGTATACGTGATGACGTTATGGAACGTGAC
The DNA here is from genome assembly GCA_900519065.1 of Yarrowia hollandica. Taxonomy (NCBI): domain Eukaryota; kingdom Fungi; phylum Ascomycota; class Dipodascomycetes; order Dipodascales; genus Yarrowia; species Yarrowia hollandica. The sequence continues at coordinate 1,969,414 of ULGV01000004.1, read as the reverse complement.
CGGGAGAAAGGAGGACGCGGGCCAAAGAAAAGGAACAGCTTATTAATATGCGATGAGGCGTTTGCATGTGACTTGCATGTGACTCGCTTTTGAATGAGACAATGACTCAAGTGACTCACTCAATATCTACCCACAATTGGCACCAACAGTAGCAGAATCAGAGGGGGGCGCGGACCCATTCATATATATATATTCTACAGTAGCTAACAGCTGTGCACGGTATTGTTTTAGCTGGTCCTCGTTTTTCATGTTGTTGTTTGCTACCCGTCATAGAACAGGGTGCATTTCAGTTTTCCCAATAAACCTTGATCTAAAGTTGGAACCCGCTTGAAAATCTTGTTACAAGTCTCATAATATTATCGGAAGAGCGTTGGGAGGTTGGAATGGCCTTAATTATACATGACACTTGCATTTTATCAACGTGACAAACAAACTAGAGCTCTGCTGATTTAGTCACGATTCCCGAACTCGCCCTATTAGTGTGAACATAATAATACCAATGAAGGTGGAGATCCACCTCTCGTATTAATTGAAGTCCATTTTCATGTATCATGGTGCGAAAAAAAACTTTAAATGGGACCATGTTTTTGGGAAGACATTGATATTATTTAGAATAAGAGAGCAGACACTATCTAGCTAAGTGGATTCCCCGTCTTCGCTGGAGTATTTTTACAAAACTGTGCAGCTCTTGTTCTTCATTTGGATTTAATTTAAGCTTTTATTCGTAACGGGGGAGGTCATTGCAGACAGTCGTTTTTTGGTAACGGGGGGTTATTGCAGATAGTTAGACTTTCTCACTTTGGACGTGACGCGTCGTGCATACAGTGCAGTGATTACTGATCTGTCAAAATTCATCAGTACCTTGCAAGCACGGCAAACACCAAAAAAACACCGCGCAATGAAGAAAGAAAAGGTGAAGAAGAAGGGATCGACCCCATTTGATGTGGCGGGGGATATGCATGCTTTTCTAAATCGCCACGAGTGTGTTCGGCACAAAGACTCAGATGAAAGAAAAAAGCGAAGATGCGGGTGGCGGCCTGTGAGACCGCCGACTCCTCCAACGGAAGTTGAAGAACCTGAAAAGTTGGATATGCCCTCAGATGTGTCCAAACACGTATCCAAGGAAGCAGTCATGGCCATTGTGGGCCCTGAGGTTGCTCGGTATCTCGCTGCTTCCAGCAACTTTTCTGAAGAAGCTTTAGTGACGGTGCTGCAGCTGTTTTTCAGCAACTCGGCTTGGTCAGTGGAGCAGCTACAATGGCAGTTTCAGCGGGCCACGTTGCGCAGCTTGCAGATATTGATTGAGAGTCTTGAGGAGGGTGTCTACCCTTCCGACAGTCTACTACTGGGTCCGAGATGGTTTCCAAGGCCGGTTGTAGGGGGTGCAGGACGTGTTGACAACACTGGCGTTGCAGCCACTAACAAGACGGGTGGTGGATCTCATAGTGCTACGGATGCGGCCAATGACAGCTCTACTACAGCTGACGCCACCACCGCTTCTGCCACAACTGCCAATGCCGCTACCACAACTGCCGACGATGCCGCTGCTGCCGCTACCACAACTGCCGATGCCGCTATCACAACTGCCACAACTGCTACAACTACCACAACTTCCACATCTGCCACAACTGCTGGTAGCATTAAAAGCACTGCCGGAAATACAACTGACAAAGTTGAGGCCACTGACTCAAGCTTAGAGGTGGTTTCTGATTGGGTGGCACAAGAGCCTAGGCTACAGGGGAAGGCTACTGGGACCACCGAAAAGCCCAAGGCTGCCGATACTGACAAGATTGATAATGCTGCGGACGGGGGAAATTCAAGCAAGGGATCTCGGAAACGAGATTTTTCAAGTACTTCTGGTAACCCTGCTTACTCAAAACGACTTTGGGAAATTGAAACACAGTCCAAAGATGTCTTGAGCAGATATTCGTTGGCGGAGTACCCCGAGACGAAAGAAGAGCGACTTCAGCTGGAGCAGTCGGTCTATTTCATAAACTATTTTCGCAACTCCAAAGGTGAAGGTGTCGGAATCGATTTGGAATGCCAGGACAAGATCTTACAAGACCGGGGCCAGAAGTTTCTCAGAGCCTTCAGGGTGGCTGTTCTCAAAGTTAGGACAAGACGGGAGGAGGAAAAGAAATCGCGAGCCAATCAGAATAGCCAGTCTCCTCAGCCGGGATGTCAGTACCCTAACCAGCCCCGTCACATGAGTCCACAGAGTCTCCCCTGTGTGGGAGAATCGCATACCAGGCATCATCCACAACAGTATCCAATGACTCCCCCTCATTATGCAGCTCCTAAGATGGCTTCTCGTATGGCACCCCAAAAGACCCCTTCGCATATGCAACCACCTCACATCTCACCTCCAGGGCATATGGCCCCCCACATTGCATCTCAAATGGCCACGCCAAATTACATGACACCTCCTCAAGCGTGGCACCCCCGAGAAGACCCGCACCACAATGTTTCTCCGCCGCAAACTGCTAACCGCTTCCAGACTCCGCCCTCGATGGTGAGCTCACCGAAGCCCACACATGTGACAAATGCGATGAACATGAGCGTACCGATCACCAATTCTCCACCCGTCACTATTGATTTGACTGAGGGTGGAGGGCCTGCACCTGAAGCCCCTGTTGCTCCTGCGGTCCCTGTCGTGTCTGATCGACCCAATGTTTCTGTGGCTCCTGCACGAAAGGCTGTGCCATCTCTCACCCCCGAGCTTCCTGACCGGGTGATTGAAAAAATATGTGTCCATCTTAATCTGAAAGGTTGTGTGGCGCTGTCTGAAACAAGTGCTAAGTTTCGACAATTCTTTCGTACAGCTGACACGACTGTGGTCCGTGACAAGGTCTTAGCTCGTGTTCCCTGGGCTACCATTAACACGTCTGAATGTGGGTACTCTTCTTGGATGGAGTTTGCGAGGGTGGCTTTGTCTCGCACACAGAAAATGCTCTCCCGCGATGCTTCATGGGCCTGTGCGGATTCGCTTGACTTTGTTCGTCGGTCGAAACCCTCTATTGTGACCCCCATTGATATCTCAGGTCCGAGGAAATTCAAACCTTTATTTGAGGACGCTTTCTTAATGCCCTTTATTTCCCAGAGATTTGGAACAAGGCTTGTCCATTTGCAAGGAAATAAAGTGTTCACCGATGGAGTGTCTGTCGAATTGGGCACATTTAAGGTACAAAAGGGGAATATTACGACCAGAGAAAAACACCCACCTGTCGAGAAGTTTCTAGTGACACCCAGAGGAACAGCGGTTGTTATTGACAGCCAGGCGCCCATTCAATTTGTGGATGAGAACGATCGAATTTTATGGATCAAAGCAGGAACTACCACTGTTCTCGTTGACAAGGAATGTGCACCCGAGGACGAAAAGGGCGCCATTAAATTCAGTATGTCTGACCCCTCCAGCATGGCCCCTCCGTTTAACAGTAACACTGGAAAGTTGCTTGGAGGGAGTGGAGGTTTCCTTGGAGTGTTGCACATTAAAACAAAGTACTTTTTGTGCTACTTTGATGCTGAGGTTGGCAACACTAACATGGTCTTTCTGACGTACTTTTCTGCCCCCGAACTAGATGCTGAACTGTTCAGGACTATGGATGTCCTGGTTTACAATGGTATGTTACATGTCAACCTTTTTAACACGCTGGTTCCGTTTTGGGCGGATTTGGGCTACCAGAGAATGTGTGAGAAGGCGTCCAAAAATGTGACTCGGAGTGGATACTCTCTGACTCGATCCTTGAGTGGTATTCCCAAGGCCATGACAGCCTTCCGGCTCGCTGACAATTCTATAGAAACTCTCGAGAAAACTAAGCAACTCGAACATCGGACATTCAGGTCTCGTTGTGGACGGTTTGTTTCTGCCTCTGTGAGTAGAGGACGTGTGGTGGGGGACTTGGCGACTGGAATCTCTTATTGCGTCGACGACGACAGCCAAGGGCATCTCAATTTCACGTTCTCGTTTCGGGGCTGTAACAGAAAGCCCTCGTTTCTCAGATTGCAGCGAGATGCTGGAATTTCTTTTTTTAACCAACTGGCCACGGATATCGCTGCCAAGGGAACTGATACGGCTTTCCAAATGGAGAAGATCGAGCCCGATTTGACATTGAAGAAAAAGTACAAGTTCAACCACTATGACCCTCTGGGGCCAGAGCTGATCACCAACGCCGGCTTAAAAAGGTATACGTGGTGTCGTGAGGACGAAATAATTCCCATGGACTGTTAGAAATATATTTATTTATTATGCGTTTGGTTAGTGGTGAGTTGTAGATGTTCGCTAATTTACGGTGGGTGCGATACAGTAGAATCAGTACAGTAAATGCAATCCCTCGCGGAAAATCGAACTGTGGAGTTTATGCGAGTAATGGCAAACTTTAATCACTAATCACCCGGATTATTGAGACGCTAATTAGATGAACAAAATACATGGAGGCGATATTCATGTTGACAACAGAAGTGTCTGTGCTGGTATGAAACCATACGAAGGTCGCATTTGGGTTCCTGCTTAAGATATCCCCTACCTGTATCAAAGTACTGGTTTTCGCTGACTAAGCAGTGTCGCTGGCATGCACCGACAAGCAAAACTCCCAACCTTCTTCTTTTCTCCATCACGACACATTTAAAATGGGCCTGATAGCTACGATATTAGCAGTCTTCTGGCTGTTGCATCGAGCCACGCGGCTGCTAAAGATCCCTGCGACCTCGCTTATTCGGCTACTGGGTGTCGATATTCCCGAGCGGCCCGATATCTGTGTGGATCATGTTTCGGACTCTTCGGTCACGCTGAGATGGCCCAAGCCAGAGAAGGCGACTGCGCACAAGCACATTATCGAGGTGAACGGCATTAGGGCTGGTGAAAGTTCGAGATCTACTTCGGTGGTTCTTACCAATCTCCAACCTGATAAGACGTATTCCGTCAACGTTTTGACCGTCAATGCGAATCAGTATCGCTCCAACACGACCACTGTGCGTGTGCACACGCGCAAACGAGTACAACATCCTTCTCTGGACTCCCTTGCTCCTATTTTGATGGATCCCACCACACCTTCATTTGTGGTTCTCTCGTCAGGAACCTCTGGCATCAGCACAGCCACCAGCATTCCCGCAACCACATCCTCATCTGCGGCTTCGGGACTAAGACAAAAAAGGCACAAACATTCGGGCTCGAAAAAATTTACGCCTGACAAGTCGGCATACACAGTGGAGTCTCTGACGGCAGAGGTAGAAGCCGCCCAGCAAGAGATCAGAGATGCAAACATGCAGTGCCGAGAAGTTGAAAAGGAGCTGATGGCGATGGAAAACAAGTTGCAGGAGGAGTCCCAGGAGCTCCGTGCTCAACGGAAAAAGGACGACTTTTCCAGATCACAACTACGATCAGAGATGAAGGCATTGGAGGACCAAAAGGTCAACATTGAGTTGAACCGAGGAAAGGTGGACAAACAGCTACAAAACCTGGAACAGACGCTCAAACGCATGGAGGTTGAGGAGAGCAAATGGATCAACACCTCGCAGATCATGGAGCGTAAAACCGAAGACCTCACCACCACCGATACAGAAACATACCACGAAAACGCCAATAAGAAACTCGTGGAGGCTGAGGGTCTTCAGAAATCGCTGGAGGGTGTAGAGGAGGAGGTCAAGAGGATGACGGCCGAAATTCGACAACTTGACACGCTTCGGAAAAGCCTGGCGGAGCATGGCAGCAGCAACCGAGGAAATGATACAAACAGCCCAGACGCATTGATCAAGATTCTTGAGGGGACGACAGATGGCAAGGCTGAGATTTTACGGCAGCAGGTTCACTTTGATACAGATCTCGACCAAAAGTGGCGCGATGTCCAGCGTCAACTTGAACAGCGATACGTCCAGGTGTATGGCGAGTATGGTGAGGCTACACGGCTGCTAGAATCTGCGAAAATCCAATACCAGCAGTACCAGGTGGCTGCTAGTGCCAACAACAGCTCATCTCAGATTTTCGATAACTCAACCTCAAGTTTTGATTTTGGATCAAATCGGGACATAAACCCCGAGATTCCTCCGGTCGCCGAGGCGCCAGCTCAGCACGCTCCCAACGCTGGACGCCGTCCCTCTGCATTTGAAGGCGACGAAAACTTCAACAATGCGGTGCAAATGTTTTTGCCCTCCAACTTGTTTGGTGCCGACGACCTCAACGATTCCCTCACGCAGTCGTCGTTTGAGGCTATCGATGAGTTGCCCATCAAGGGACCCATATACCCCAGTCAGGCACAAACTAGTTCGCCATCCAGCTCGTTTGATGCCTTCCGCGTGTCTTCCGAAGACCCCAACAGTCCCTCCTTTTTCTCCAAGGACTTTGACATGGACACCAGCTCGCCTGTTCCTCGCCCCAAGCGGCTTTCCGGTATGTTTGGATTCAACAGAGGCAAGGCTACTCCTCCTGCGGAGGCTGCTAATAAGGGGTCCCTGTTTTTCCGCAACAAGCGCAAGCAGGATGGCAAGGAGATGAGTGAAGATTTGCTGGTTGCGCCCGAATCATTCGATCCATTCCAGGCGTCATGGAACCGATCTAACTCACCCGGCGGGAACATTTTTGGGCCCAGTTTCGGCACTTCCGAGTGGTCTGGTTCTCCCTCTGCTGAGCAGGATTGGAGTAACCAATCTCTAGACTCCTACGGCACTAACACGGGAGCTTTCACGCCTGGTTTCAAACCTTTCGAACATCCCAAGGAGGTGTTCGATGAATCTGCTGAACCGCATGGCGCTTCCAGCACCCATAGCGAGTTCAGTGTCATGACTGATGGCTCCAAAGACTCCAACGGTCGAGAAAGCATTATTCAAAAGGGAATCCGCACTCTTACATCCCCTAGGAAGGGGAGCTCGTCCTCAGCCAAGTTCAATGTTGGCAAGCTGAGTTTCTTCGGCGGAAAGAAGAGTGATCGATCGGATGCATCTTCCACCGACGCTGAATTGGAAGACGGCCCCGACCCAGCAGCTCTGGGTGCCATTTATGAGGCTCGGTCTGGTACAGGAAGCCCGCATCTGAACATGGAGGAGTTTCTTAAGCAGACGTAGATACTAATTAATTATAAATACACTTTTAAGCATGGAATGTGGCTGCAGTGTCTACTGCAACTTGTACAATAAGTTATGTTAACTGCTGTATTAATTGGGAGTCGTGCGACTTGCATAAAATATTAGTACAATCAGGTATACTGAGCCAGTACTGGGCAGGTATACAGCGAGTACCGGGTACGCACAGAAACCAACTTTTAGAATTGAAATAATTTTTTCAAAAAAATAATGACATCCGAGAGATTCGAACTCTCGCCTCCGGAGAGACCAGGATATTGATTCAGTCACCTGAACCTGGCGCCTTAGACCACTCGGCCAGAATGCCAGTTTTTGATTCTTTAAAAAAGGTGGCCACTACAATATGAAATCTGACTTTTTCTTCGCGCGAATTTTCCCTAGCGTCTGTGCCATGGACCTCCCGCCCCCCTCTATAACTGAATTTTTCCTCGAATTAAAAAATATTGAAGATCCCTTGAGTATGATTATTTCGTTCTCCCCTGATTACCCGAGCTTGAGTATGACATGTGGCTTTCAGCGTTTTAGATGTCTAAAGCGCGTTCACACTTCTCCGTCTCGTCCTTCTTGTTACCAAGATATTACCATGCTACTTGCCCTCAATTGGCTTGTAAATGTATCGCAGCAATTGTACTTGTAAGTTAGGTTGATGTAATTTACCATTTTGCACCTCAATAGAAACGACTAGTTTGACGAAATATCCCATGTTGTTTACTTGATCCTGCCACAATGATTCATTACTCTCGGGAGGTCCGTATCTACGCATCGTTCTACAGACAGCCCACATCCATCGAAACTTGCACGGTGTCTTACTGATGGAAAGTACCCCATCTCTCCTGGCGGCTTATACTCAAGTTGAGGATGACTGTAACATCGATTCCATGGAGCAACAACTGCTGATGTATCAGGATAGGACTAATGACTGCAGGTTGACTGCACCAGAACACGCCTCTAGCTGGTCGTTACCAGAAGCGTCCAAATCCTGCAATTGCTGAAGTCAACCCATCCTAGTGTGAGCCATGCCGGACTTTTTCTTCGAGTCCGACTCTTGCTTGAGGTACCTACGATTTTCCGATATTCGGCTTTTGGGAACATCGAATATTGTGAAAGGCTGGAATTCGATAGTTATTACAGCAACTCATTGTTAAAATGTAACACATGCTTGTGATCAAAGCTATACACATAAGTGATTGTTAGTAGTTGAAACACCAACGCGCTAATTTCTGTACCGAAAAGTTTCGCATACTGTACCTGTGGCATAAGGTTCTTGTTATACTATTTTGAGGCACACATATTCAATGTTTCAACACAAGTACGAAAGTTTATTGAATTTAAACGTCTGATTTCTGATTAGGAAAACCTTAATGTCGGATACTCCATGCGACGTCAGGTAATATATGCCATAATGGAAAGGTGCTATGGAACAAACTATGGGTTCGTTCATTCGTCGTGATTCGGGCCATTTGGATATAATATAAGGAATTACCGGTACATTTCGTAACAGCATACTGACTAATATCGTAATCAGCCAAAATACTTGTGGCAAAAAGAGCCATTGAACGATCTTGGGGGGAGCATGGTAGGCTAGAATGAATAAAGCTATTAGCTCTACGCTTGGTACGATACTACGATGTGAGGCTCATACAGGTACACTACAATACACAGTATGACTCAGTCCCATCACACGGCCAGATGAATTGCTGTGATCACTGGAAAACGATTTCAGATTCTTGCGTCCTGCTCTCCATTTTCTAGTCACAAGACAATTCTGTATCTAGTCTTGGATATTGTTGTGGCCTTGTTCGAGTTTCTGCACTCAACAATTTGCCTGGTATATTGTTCAGAATAACTAAGCAATACTCACAGCGGACTTTCATTCTCTCGATTTTGCACACTATGAGTAGCTCTGCAACAATACCTGTGTTCTGGACACCATTGAGTACACGTACCACACTCAATAGCTTACCATGTCGAAAAAAGAAAAATGGCCTTCAGGTCTCCCGCTGATGACTACTTTCCTTTTTTGCTGTTGATGTTTTTCTTTTTTCTGTTTTTTTTTTTTTTTTTTTTTTTTTTTTTTTTTTTTTTTTTTTTTTTTTTTTTTTTTTTTTTTTTTTTTTTTTTTTTTTTTTTTTTTTTTTTTTTTTTTTTTTTTTTTTTTTTTTTTTTTTTTTTTTTTTTTTTTTTTTTTTTTTTTTTTTTTTTTTTTTTTTTTTTTTTTTTTTTTTTTTTTTTTTTTTTTTTTTTTTTTTTTTTTTTTTTTTTTTTTTTTTTTTTTTTTTTTTTTTTTTTTTTTTTTTTTTTTTTTTTTTTTTTTTTTTTTTTTTTTTTTTTTTTTTTTTTTTTTTTTTTTTTTTTTTTTTTTTTTTTTTTTTTTTTTTTTTTTTTTTTTTTTTTTTTTTTTTTTTTTTTTTTTTTTTTTTTTTTTTTTTTTTTTTTTTTTTTTTTTTTTTTTTTTTTTTTTTTTTTTTTTTTTTTTTTTTTTTTTTTTTTTTTTTTTTTTTTTTTTTTTTTTTTTTTTTTTTTTTTTTTTTTTTTTTTTTTTTTTTTTTTTTTTTTTTTTTTTTTTTTTTTTTTTTTTTTTTTTTTTTTTTTTTTTTTTTTTTTTTTTTTTTTTTTTTTTTTTTTTTTTTTTTTTTTTTTTTTTTTTTTTTTTTTTTTTTTTTTTTTTTTTTTTTTTTTTTTTTTTTTTTTTTTTTTTTTTTTTGTTTTGATGTTGTTATGTGTGTGCCAGAATGGCCAGTAATCATCAAAATAATAGTATTCAGCTGAGACAAAAATCCTCCTTCAACACTCTTCCTCCACGACTGACCAAACAATCCCCGTCCGCTCTTCGTATCACAATTCGTGAAGAGAAGGAAGGCCACGATTATTCCGGTTTGAATGTTGAGCTGGAATCATTAAATCAACGCTTTGACTTCTGAATCTTGTCAAATATTTTTGAGGAACAACTAGTGGAAATTGCAGACTTCACGGTTCCTTGTTTGCCCACCTTCTTGGCAACAACATCGCATTTCTTCTTCTTCTTCTTTTTGGGACAGGAAGGCGTACTGACCGTAGCAGAAGGGAGTCTGGCAAGAACCGCCGGGCCGCTGGTCTTCTGCTTGCCTCGCATGGCTCGCATCATGATGGCCCTCTCTTTGCTGGAATGAGAACCATTAGAGAGCTCGGTATCGACACCTGAAGCTTTCTGTTGAATCTCAGTGTCGACAGCAACCTCGTGGATATGAGATGCCTTGGATGCACTACCATCCTTGGACTTAACAGAGACGCAAGATTTACCTTCTGTTCGTCTTTCAGCCCCGGCTCGACCAACATCAAACTGTTTTCTTTCAGCAGCTTCTCTTGCCTCACGCCGGGCAACTTCACGAGCAGCAGCTCTTGCGGCCTCTTCTGCTGCAAGTTGAGCTCTAGTCTGGTCAAGTGCCTTAGTAGCCGCAGCCCGACGTTTGTGTCCGTCACTGTTATCATCGCTGTCTTCTATAATGACAACAGCATCCTCGTTCAAACTCACCTTATACTCGTCAGCACCCTCCGAGTTCTGCTGAGATAAATGGCTCAGTTCGTTATCACTGAGAGCAGGCGATAGAGGGGAGGGTGGAGTTGGTGGAGGTGGATAAGCACAAGAACTATGATCGTGGACAGGAATCACAGAAGGGGCATTTTCAGCAGTGGAACAAGCCAAAGCAGCACTATCAGACACTGGAGACATGGGAGACACTGGAGACGAAACGTCTAAGGCCTCGTCAGGTTGCTCGTTCGTGTTGCATGAAGCAGCACATACATTCGCACATGCCACACGTGTGGTTTTTACCTGAAGACTACTACGGCCGATCGGAGACGGGTCTCCATCGGCCTTCGTCTCCAGACCGGAGTCTGGGACTGTCAGGCCGGGATCTGTTACAAGACCAGTGTCTTGCAAATCGATAAAAGCGGGGAAAGCTCTAAGCGTTTCTGTTGAATCTGACCCAGAAAATGCTTCATTGCTCTCCGCTGGTAGTACAGCAGATCCCAAAGATTCTACACCTGCGAATGATGCCAGTGGCTCGCTTCTCTCAGCTGGCCCGCAGAACTCTGCAGATGCAACATCAGGGACTGCGTTTTCGGCGGCACACGAGTTCACCGGTTTCTCCCGATCGTCGTTAGCAGCTTCGGTATGTTTGACGTCGGCATCATTGAACCCAAATGCCCACTTGACCTTGCTGCCAGCGAGCAATACATACTTCCCATCGATGGCTCCAAGGCGTGCATGTAGATCGGTACGATCCTCAACACACGAAACTGTGGGCATATGTTTGAGAGTAGATAGAATCTTGGCAATGGTGGGAGGCACCATACCATTCTCACACTCAAAGTAAACAGTAGTAGAGTGACTTTCCTTGTATCTCTTAGGAGAGATAGGAGATTCGGAGGGTTTCGGAAAAGGGTCGGAACGTTTGAGCGCCATACGTTGCTCCACCGAACTGACACGGTTGTCGATACGATTGTCAAGCGTCTGAATCATCTGGTTGAACTCATTCCCAATGATAGAGAGGCGCTCCTGGAGAGACTTGAGTTCGCCATTAATGTTGGACTGTTTTCTCGACTCAACGTTCTGCTGATTTTGAAGAGTGTCTACTTTTCTGGCAGCCATTATGGCAGAAGAAGCAACATTCTGATAAGAGCTAAGTTCCTTCTCCAAGGCAACGAGGCGTCTAGTCATTTGTTCAAAGTGATGTTTAACGGTAGGAGGGGGGGTAGCCTGGCCGCTGTAATCATACACGTACCACACATTGGCTCTGAGGTATTCTGGTTGTATAGGAAAAAAAAAAGCTGCCGTATCCACGTTTGTAAGGCCATGGCTAGGGTTGAGAACAACTCCGTAGTTCGAGTTCGACTTGAACCAACTGGGGAAGGTAAATTTCACCCAGAATAGAAAATCAGTTTTAGACTTGAAATCAGGAACAGCCACTCTGGTGTCAACAATCTTTCGAAGGACCAAATTTCCGTCCGGCTGGGGAGATTGGGTGCACAGTACAATTGTCCGAACGTTTGAAGCCGTGGTCACTGGAGCGGGTGGAGTATGGTTGACAGTCATGGGATTGGGGGCAGCAGAGTTAATCATCTGACCAGGGCCGTTATGAGAGTTCAGGAAGTTCAAAAGTGTCGGGGCGCCACCACCACTAGAAGTGTGCTGCTGGGCCTCCGCCTGCGCCTGCGCCTGTGCGTGTGAAGAGTTTGCATAGGCGTAAGAAGCTTGGGATCCAATAAAGGGCGTAGGAGCTGCTGGGCCCGACGAGGTAACAGGGGCAGGCATAGGTGCCGGAGCATTGGTAGGTTCCCTGGCACCCGTGTGTGGTAGGGTTTCGGCGGATAAAGTGCGAAAGACATTTTCGGGAGGAGTGAGTGACACTGTGGGGCCCGCCATGTTGGAAGGGAGATTGGTAGAAGCGTGGGCAACCAAGGGAGAATCCACAGCAGTGGGGATAGGATCAGTACCCGGACCAGGAGCGATATTCTCGGCCGGGGTAGCAGCAACGGTAGGAACGGGAACGGGGCTCTGCGAGACTTGAGCGCTTTGGGAAGCGTTGATGGCTCGGAAACCAGACACTGAGATGCTAGGGGGAGAATCAGAGACACAAGCTAGCGCAGGAACGGTGTCTCTGGCACTAACAACGGGGCTAGACCCGGGAGGACTGGTCGTCGCAGGTTGAGGCTGGGTGGTAACAGGAGAGACGGGGAGGAGAGATTGGTAGCTATTAGCGCCAACTGCTCGAGAGTCTTGGTTGGCTCTAAGACTACTGGGCTTGCCGATATGGCCTAGGACGAGGTTGCCCTTGACACTCACCTTCAGCTCTTCGGGCACCTGGATGACCCGGATAGTCTCCGCCCGCATATACTGCATGTTGGGGGAAATACAGATGTTGGCGACCACATAAGTTTCTCTCAGGTCGTAGTAAGAGATTCGGAACTTCTTTGTGATGTCCAGTTTGGCATTCAAAGTGGTGCACCATTCCATGAATTCGGCCTCAGACTGCCATTCTTCGGGAAATTCGGTGGAAACGAGCGATCCGGTCTCCGGGTACCGCCATTCGGTGGGGCCAACTTGTTCGTATTCGTGAAACACGATGGTCTTGCGCATTGTTGAGGCAAAATAACTGGGCGCCTGTGGATGGGAATGGGGCCCGCTTATATGCGCTAGACAAGGTTTAGATGACAGACCAGATGTAACTGTACAAGTGGGTGGAGTTACTTTATCGTACGTTGGGGCATACGCAAATGTGTAATTACAGCTATTGATAGTCACATGGAAACTACCTTGCGCTATATGTTGGACATGTTGTAGTTATTGATAGCTACGGATAGTCTACGCCTAAACATTAATATTTCTGTGGCTGGTGCAACCGAGCATTCCCGACGGTGAAGGGACGACGACAGGAGAAATAAGCTTTAGATTGGGCGTTGATTGGGCGTTCTGTTTGTTTTGGATTTGGTCAATATTGGAGGTCAGTGTCTGGAGCATCATAATATTTGAGGGTCGGAAGGACTTCACTTATCACTGACATTGCTATCGATTGGATTGAATTATTAACAACAGTTTTTTATGTTTATGCTAGGGATTTATTGATTAGTCCTTGTATCTCCTGTATGACACGTGACTTCCTAGTATAATACATTAAACTCTATTAGCTATCGTATGTACTGTAGCTATAGTTTTGTGTTTTTTTTATTATCACATATAATATAGTTAATTTTTTCATCTATGATTAGTGTCTACATTCTAACTACTCGTAGTATGGAGTCTTTGCTTACGTGCTTAACACCGAATATACTGCATTGCCGCTCAACTATAATTATCAAACCACATTCTATTTAATTCCTTGTTTCTACCTGATAAAGAGAAATGCTGTGTACAAGTAATGGCCATGATTGTTAAGCTGACTAAGCATAATGATTTGAGATAGGATGTGAGTATCGTACCATTTGCTACTGGTAGGTTGGTTCATGTTTTTTTTTTTTTTTTTTTTTTTTTTTTTTTTTTTTTTTTTTTTTTTTTTTTTTTTTTTTTTTTTTTTTTTTTTTTTTTTTTTTTTTTTTTTTTTTTTTTTTTTTTTTTTTTTTTTTTTTTTTTTTTTTTTTTTTTTTTTTTTTTTTTTTTTTTTTTTTTTTTTTTTTTTTTTTTTTTTTTTTTTTTTTTTTTTTTTTTTTTTTTTTTTTTTTTTTTTTTTTTTTTTTTTTTTTTTTTTTTTTTTTTTTTTTTTTTTTTTTTTTTTTTTTTTTTTTTTTTTTTTTTTTTTTTTTTTTTTTTTTTTTTTTTTTTTTTTTTTTTTTTTTTTTTTTTTTTTTTTTTTTTTTTTTTTTTTTTTTTTTTTTTTTTTTTTTTTTTTTTTTTTTTTTTTTTTTTTTTTTTTTTTTTTTTTTTTTTTTTTTTTTTTTTTTTTTTTTTTTTTTTTTTTTTTTTTTTTTTTTTTTTTTTTTTTTTTTTTTTTTTTTTTTTTTTTTTTTTTTTTTTTTTTTTTTTTTTTTTTTTTTTTTTTTTTTTTTTTTTTTTTTTTTTTTTTTTTTTTTTTTTTTTTTTTTTTTTTTTTTTTTTTTTTTTTTTTTTTTTTTTTTTTTTTTTTTTTTTTTTTTTTTTTTTTTTTTTTTTTTTTTTTTTTTTTTTTTTTTTTTTTTTTTTTTTTTTTTTTTTTTTTTTCTGGTAATGGAAATAAATTTTAATGTGAAAATAAGATGGCCACTAAATATCTTGTACTAAAAACTTTTTTTGTTAGACTTCCAAAGTAAAACAATGTTCGATATTGTTTAAAACATGCATTATGAATGATATTTGTTTGGACAAAATTGTTGTATTGGTAGTGTCCGTATTTTTAATAGCGACTTGATACGATTTTGTATACAAATAATCCATTGATACATGAATGAGTCAGTAACTATTAGTCACTGAGGCAACTAATCAAGCTTCCACTAATGGTTTTAGTTTAGATAACTTTCTGTTTCAACAAATGTTGGTATTTATTTGTTAGATTCCTTTTATCCTAAATTGAATGTCTTGGTAATTAAAAAATGTTGAACTATTCTCATAAGATCGCAACTAATGATCATAAGAGGATGATGATATGGGCTGAAAAAAGCTCAGATGACTATGACCATGTTATAAAACATCCTTGATGATTATTTTTAGATGTTCAGCACCAGTAGATTCTCCACTCGAAAAATTGGAATATATACAGTAACAGTAGTATAGATCAGTCTTGGGACCCTAAGAAAGGGAGGCAGGAAGGAACAACTTTGGTCATTCACTGTCTCTCTAAATTGAAAGTTATAAGGCACCTGTTTTTAGGGGTCACTGAACTTGAGACGACTTGATAATTACAAATGAATAAACAGATCAATAAGCTGCTTCTTTTTGATGAAATGTCCAGGCTGCGTGAACTGCAGGTCAGCTGGCTCGCAGTTGGCCCCATTGCCCCTGACTAAATTCCATCGGAACCTTAATTATTTTTTTTTTACTTTAAGGACATGCGGCTGAGTTTGCACCGCTTTAAAGGGAACGGTATGCCAACCCCTTGGAAACACTACCAACACCGTCCGCAACCCTTGCCATGCCACCGATGAAAGATATAGGAACGTCCTATGATATGGGACACAAAGCAGGAAACACGTCTAACTCATCCGGCTGCAACACGTCGCATTCTTGGAAAGAGACAGAGCTGTACCAGGTGTGCCACATCTGTTGGAGTCAGGCCTTCAGATCGTCTCTGTTTATGGTTCTCGGAGTGGAGGGAGCCGACTTGTACATGCATTATTTCAACGGTACTCCACTGTTCAGTCCTTCTGTCTTCATTGTGTTGTTGCGGTGGCTTCTGCTTTACAATGGCGAGGCTCTGATGCAGGCTGGCATCGTTCTATACGGCCGTTGTAATTCTCAAGCATTGGGGTTGGCAGGCATTATTTTGGGATTTCTTGTCACTTGTTTTAGTTTTGCTTTTGATTTTACCACGCGATCTTTCTACTTTGTATAAACACAATATAATAACAGGGGTGTCGTGGCGGAGATGCTGCGCGTTTCAAAGTGTCTGAGATATGTCTTCACCAACTGTGATAACGCTGCTTTTTCACCAACCATTCGCCCCTATCAACCTCGCTCGACCCAACATTGATAATGTACTTGGCACAGTATCTTTTACAAGTGCCACCATATTCAGCATTGATTGGGCCCACGTTTGATTTACTCTTGCGTAATTAATGGTTTCTTGGCAACGGTCAGAGGTGGACAAAATGTAGCCTGCATGCACCAGGGCACTCAGGTGCGACAAGGCTGCTTTGTTTTACATAGCATGCCAAGATAGGGAAGATAGGGAACTTTGGCATTGCATGATTTCGTGCTATCTGGGACCAGTATGTACTGTGCTTTACTGGTACCGTACGGTATGTACAGTAGGTATATGACAATGAACCGAACTCCTCTCAAACCTGGACATTTCCAGGCACTAATTCTCCAAAACCCATCATTCTTCGTTCCAGTTACATCTGTTGTGTAATTATGTACTTTCCATTAGATGGCATGCCAAGATGCCTAAGCTATGCATCGGTCTTGTATGGTTACAGTTGGTTGGGGAATGTTTAGATGAAGATTCGCGATCTACGGTAGTGTCCCTTTTGTGTGAGCAAAAGACACATTCTGTTCGCATTGTGCGCAGTGCTGTTACTGTACAAGCAACGAACGATACACACCGCTGGTTCATCCTTCTCCTTCTCTCATATACATATTTTTCGTCCATCTATCAGTACAAAGTGCGAATTTAAAAACATGACTCATTCATTCATTGATCTATTTCTGTACTATCATTCACTCATTGCGTGTTGTCGGAGGGTCCTCTTGGGGACCTTCAACGCATCTCATTAAAACATGCTTCATCAATCGTGTAGACGGACGGTTGGAGTCCACTTGACACCACCGGTCTATAAAATACTAATACTGGTACTCGTAATACTGTCTCTGCCGGGTCACCACTACAAGGCCAGTAGCCTCGGAGTTGAAAATGAGCCCAAGCTGGTCACACAAAGACATGACAATCTGCCGTTGCTGGGGCAACAGCAGCGGGTGCGAGTACACCACTTCTGTCCGCTTGGCGTCGTCCCGGAACAGCAGCAGCTGTGAGTAAAACTCGAGGGTCTCGGGGTCGTTGAGATCCAGTTTGGGTGCAGGGGGAGGTGTGGGGGTTGGGGATGGGGAATATTGGGGGTATGACATGTGAGGAGTCACGTGAGAGGGAACAGCATGGGCAGGCTGGCCCACAGGACCCGTCTGGGCCATGTTAGGGGGCTGCTGGGGCTGGGAACCTTGTGGCTGCTGCTGTTGAGCTTGTCCGCTCACGTTTCGTCGTCCTGCTCTTTCTCCCCCACCGCTGCCACCGCCTCCTTGGCCACCACGATGCTGTTCCTCCAGCTGGCCTCGTCGTTCTCTCTTATCACGCTCGATGCGTTCTCGTTCGGCCAGGGGCAGCATCTTTTTGTATTCGACGCGGAGTTTTCGGCCGCCAATCTCTCGGCCGTTAAGCGAACCAATCACAGCGGCTGTTTCGTCAGCAGTGGTAAAGTTAGCAAACGCCAGTCCTCGGAACACGCCATTATCAAAGTGATAGTTGAAGGCGTAGGGGAGTGGTAGCCGCAGCTGCGTCATCACGTCCAGTAGCTGTTCCTTCTTGATAGCAAACGGAATGTTCTTGATAACGATGGCCGTAGGGATCAAATCGTCATCGGCGAGACCAGGGTGCACAGAGTTGGACACCACCGGGTTGGGCACCACAGGAACCATACCAGGCACGACTGCGGGGCTGCCTGTCATGCCAGGGTGGGGACTAGGGACTCCCGATCCCATGCCCACACCGATAGGCCCTCCAAGTCCCAGGCCAGCCATTCCCTGCGTCAGGTTGTAGTAGGGTGTTGTAGTCCGCGATGCATCTGTGGCGGGAGCACTGGGTCCAGGCCACACGGAAGAGGCCGATGTGGTGGAAGAGAAGGACGAACGTTTGGACGCAGTGTTGGCCGGGTTGGTTGTGTCGATGTCGAAGTGTCTGCTCTGGGCACGCTTCAGAGGCGATGGAGACTGTCGGTTACTCTGGAGACCGCCTGTTGAAGTTCCTGATGTCGCTGCTGATGCTGCTGACGTGGGTCCGCCCAAATCAAGACCCACCGGCACAATGGGAACTGGAGCATGAGTTGTTGGGCCGTGGGTGGGGGTTGTGGCCCCTGTAGCCGAGGCGTTGGGGCCAGGCGCTCCCTGATTCCGGTATCCCATCATGTGCAACGAAGAGGACGAGGACTGTCGATGGATGGGATTGGTGACGGAAGAATTTGTAGTGGCTGGAGATTGGGCCGGAGAGTGTTCAAAGAAGTTTGACATGGTGCAGCTTAATGTAACTGTCGTTTAACCACTCGGTAGTGATTCACTGTCTCTGTTTTATACCCCTCCAACAATTATGCCAGCCGGCCAAATCTGGAGATTTTTATGGTCGGTGTTTGTGTCGAGTGAGTAGTAGCGAATAGCCTTTTTTGTGGTGTGAGGGTGTAAAGTGGGACGTTAGGAGGTAGACTGAACAATGCACAACTGTGGAAAAATGCGACTTTGGGCGTTGACAGAAGAATAAATAACCGCTGGCCTAGATAAGAAAGCTGCGGGCGGGGTTTGGTTTAGAGCTGAATTTGGAGAGAGTTCAAAGCCCGCCGAATCGGATACAATGCTCTTGTTTATATAACCACCCGGCCTACTTTTATATAAAGCCCACCCATGCTCCCAGGCCTCCCCTCCCAGGCACAAGATTAAACTCTGTCCAATGTGTGACGTGCCATTACTGCCATATGCTTATTAAGCTGAAAAACCCTGCGCCTTCATTTATGGTAAGACCTTTAAGGTGTATGCATGGGGCAACTCGACTTATAAGGTTATTTGCCTGGGCTGTGATTGGCCGGTGATACCATTCCGGGCCAAGAGTCACGTGCGAAAAACGTTGGTCACATGACCCTGTTAGTGGCAAGGACGTAGCAGGTCACGTGAACAGAAAGAAATCGGGAAAAAATGGAGTAATTTCGTCGGCCAATGCCCGGCTCGCACGTCTTTATTCGTCTTTTTACGCCGATTGTAGATTTTTGCCACTCATACTCTCTTGGAGTTGCCATGTTGCTATTTTTCGCAGCTTTTAATTTCGTTCCGTTTCTTTTTCCACCACAGCTGCCCATCTTGATTTGCTGCAAATGCCATCCATCGGTTTTGGTTTGGCTTGTGCATGCAATAAAAAAATGCATCTACTTGCGTTGTGTAATATCGCACAGTAGCAATGTTGTGAAACGAAAACAATGAAAACAGAAGAAATGAAAAAGAAACACAAATTGGAACCAAAAAAGAAGTTCTTCGTGCAGCTAGAAATCACCTCCTTAGGCGTCAAAACTGCACGAAAACCGCAATAATGCAAGACTACTCGCACCGGTACTGGTTCCCGCATAAACTTGCAAGTATCCATTAAGAAAATTAGCTACCAGGATAGCAACTTTTGTTACATAATCGTCACATGCCCAACTGAGCACCAAAAAAACCATGCTACGAAATATACCGGTAGCGATAGGCGACAATTATTTCCGGAAGTGTAAAATTCTCGTCGGGGTTTTTTATTACGGTCCCTTCTTCGCCCTTTCCCCCCTGAACGGCACAAGTGCCAACCCTCTCTCTCTTCCTTCACTCACTCACTTACAAACGGTGTTTATGGTTTCTCTGATTGGGTGCGGGACAGAAGAGTCCAAGTATGACACATTGAAAATATTATACCAAGGAGATAGACTACGTACTATGGTATGGACGGGGAAAACGTAAGTCCTAGGAGGTCATTTTTGCCCTCTTCCATCAGGTTCTACTCTGTAATTTAATACCACGGTACGAGTACAGTAGCTACCTCCACCATGTCTCAACAACTTATGTAATCGTGCATAACCTCCGCCTCCGCACCAAACCTACTACATCGAAATCGCAACATCACGACGAGTTGATCTAACACAACATGTTACGAGCGCTTCAAAGACATGTGGGGTCCCACATGGGTCTCCATATGCCGCTCGTTCGGCAGGTGGCTCCAGTCCGAAGCCGACTGAGCTCATCGCGCCCCAACTACATGTCCCCCATCAGACAAAAATCGACTGTTCCTCATGTTGGTCGAGTTGATTTGACCGACACAAAGACAATGGTTCACGTGAGTGGCCGCGACGCTGCCAAGCTGCTCAACGGTTTGTTTACTCTACCAGTTTCGCCAGGTGCTGCCACCCCGTTTTCAGGAGTGTTTGGAGCCTTTCTCAACGGAAAAGGCCGAGTGATCACAGACGCCTTTCTATACACAACAAGCAACCACACGGAAGAAGACCAGAGCTTTGTGATTGAATTCGACAAGTCCGTTGAGGACGAATTGCTGCTGCACCTGAAACGACACAAGATTAGGGCCAAGGTCAACGTGGAGAAGCTGACAAACTACGAGTGCGTTTTCATCTGGAACCGTGACGCAACCCCGGACTACTGGCGACGAGACAATGAATGTGACAGTGGCTTCTTCCAGAGTCTGTGCGAGGTTGCATGGAGTGTTGCGGAAGTTGGAGAGACCTCTGAGGTTGAGGGAGAGGACGGAAAAGAGCCTTCCAAGCCGCTTCACGGCCTCTTGGTGGATGATCGTTACCCCCTGTTGGGTATCAGAATGATTTTGCCTGCGAAAACCTCAACTACCTACTTTTCTGCCATTCCTTCTGCCACCCTAACACAATATAACATGCTTCGGTACATCCGAGGAACCCCGGAGGGCTCGCGTGAGATCCCTCCCAACAAAGCTCTGCCAATGGAGTCCGATCTGGACTACATGAACGGTCTGGACTTCAACCGAGGATGCTACGTGGGCCAGGAGCTCACTATTCGAACCCACCATACCGGTGTTGTCAGAAAGCGAATCGTGCCTTTCCAGCTGTATCAGGAGGGTCAACAGCCCGGTGAGTACGAGTGTCAGTACGACCCCGAGCTCTCTGAGGCTCTTCCTCCTCTTTTGGATGGATCCAATGTCATTTCACTCAACTCTCAGCCTGAGGAGCGATCTTTTGCAAAGTCTCCCTTTGACAGCCCCAAAAAAGAAGAGGAGCCCAAGCCTGAGGAATCTGCCTCGGAGGGAGGTGTTCCTAGCTGGGCCAAACCTAAGGATGCCGCCAGTTCGGGGGAAAACAGCCCTCCCAGCAGTCCCAAGCCAGTGAAGCTTGGGAACATTCTGTCTCACAACGGAAACGTTGGTATGGCTCTTGTTCGGTTGGACAAGATTATGCAGCAACAAGATATTGAGCTGGCAGTTGAGCTTCCCCCTGGACCCAATGGAGAGGTCAACTATCTCCGAGCCAAGCTTTACTATCCTCTTTTCGTGTCTGATGTCAGTGAGGCCGAGGCGGAAGCTGAAGCTGAGCTGGCGGTGGAAAAGGCCCGAAAGGACTAGACTCACTAAAAAAATGACAGTTGTAAATAGACTATTTAAATCATGAACATGAAAGTACAATATAATTAATAGATGAAGAAAATTGTTGTCCAACATCTTCCATTATTATCATAGCTAACAGTTTGTATCTACCCTTCGTTATCTAAGACACTTAGACGCTACAAGTGGTGAGTTGCTGTGTAATATCACATGAGGAATCTGTTGACCAGTTTTCCCCGTGGAATTAGTTTTCAGTGCTCTCCTCTCCAGATTACTAAGCCAGCTGCCAGGTCTCCCACAAAAAAACCCTAATCCAACCTTGCATAATCCATAGTCTAAATCCTCTTCTTACTTTTAGTGTAAACAAACCATCCAGCATCATGGCTAATCTGACAACCAAAAGACGAGGGGAGAGTATCGGGGGAGGCCAGTCGAAAACGGGGACGACGGTGGTCCAGGCGCCGAAGTCCAAGCGAATTAAGACCAGCGATGACCACACTCAACTATATGATACCCGCATGACGAGGCAAGAGCAGTTGCTGTATGAGTTTCAGAAAGCAGCGGAGGAGACACAGATGAGTGAGTATGGTTCCTTGAGGTGTTTTTATTGCAGGGCAATATTGTCGCTTATCGGAAGAGATCGCGATTCTGATACTGCGATGGCGATTTTGAGGCTCCGAATCTGATGGGTGGGGGGGTTGAGGCTGTTGTTCCGCAAGATGACACTGACAAAATTGGATAAAAAGGAATTTGCTAACACACAGAATCGGACTATCTGATAACGCAATTGAAAACTGAACTGGAAAGTTTGCGGCAACAAAATCAACACATGCAGTCCCAGATGGCACAGGCAACCGAAGCCGTGGAAGAACGAAACACTTACATTGCAAGCAAGGAGAGCGAGACCAAGGCGTTGCAAGAAAAGGTGGATTCGCAGAGGAAAGACATCAAGAAATACAAGTCTAGCTTGAAACAACATAAACAGGATGAACAGTCGATGGAGGCCATTTACAGCATTGTGAGAGAACTGACGGGTACAGATGTGGAGATTGTGTCACAAAACTCGCACGGTCAACAGCTTTTTCTGTGCAAGCAGACGGGGAAGAATGGGACTGTCAGATACCATTTGGGAGTGGATGGAACGGATTGTCCGGATTATGCATACCAGATCATCACAGAGACTGAGGAGGACAAGAGGGCGGCAAAGCTCCTTCCAGAGTATCTGCGTGGAAGTATAACTTTCGCAAGAAAGGAGGTGAGTATACGAACACGCGCGGGCTATTGGAGCTATATCCATACTAACACAGGCGATTTCCTTTTTCAACAAAATCAGTGTGACCCTCGCAAAAAGATAGGCACTACTGGTACAGAAACAGTTGTATTATATATATTCAATAATATGGATTCCGGATACCACATAGGCATTCAAATAAGTACCGGTACTGCACTGTCGTATTTAGTCAATATTTTATTGTTATTTTACACCTCCTCTACTATACATGCATTTTAAAGATCAGCCACCAAAACCAACTCTCCCTTGTCGTTCTTCTCAATCTTGAAAGACTTGAGGATTTCCTTCTCAGAAATTTTCTTGTCCTTCTTGAGATCCTTGACAATCTTGTACATGGAGGTGGGCTTGGAGATGTCGAGGGCGGAGTCAGGGGTCTCCTTGGATGCCTTCTTCTCCTTATTCTCCTTCTTCTCCTTCTTCTCCTTCTTCTCCTTCTTCTCCTTCTTTTCCTTCTTCTCCTTCTTCTCTTCCTTCTCTTCCTTCTCTTCCTTCTTGGCAGGCTTCTCTTCCTTCTTGGGCTCCTCGACAGGCTTGGCAGCGGCGGGCTTGGGGGCTTGCTGTTGAGTCTGCTTAGGGGTCTTCTTTCCTCGGTAAAGAGCTCCCTCGTATTTTTCGGCCTCAGAAATGCAAGAGGTGTGCTTCACGTGGTCGTTGTTGAGAAAAGTGGTGGAGCAGTCGATGCAGGTGAAGTAGGCGCCTCGGCACTGGTTCTGGTGAGTGGCCAGCTTCTTCTTGACGATGGTATCGTTGCAGACCTGGGTTAGTATGGAAACGCATGAGCTGTTTGAGTCGATTTTGAGGAGCGAGATTCATCAAACAACACGCGATACATTCTCTTTGTGTGAGCTGATGAGATGCCGCATTCGTTTCTGCCATGTTTCAGACCTCCTCGTTGATAGAAATTTCAGTTACTCACTTCACAAGAAAATGAAACCATTTTTGTTGACTTTATCTGGAGATAGTGTGATAAAAGGTGTCGTTTTTAATGGTTCCAAAATTTGAGATAATGCATGAGGATTATATTTTTCAATTAGAGTTTGTGTTAGGGTTCGGATATAAGGTCCCAAATTGGACTCTTATCTCCGGACTGATTTAGCGGATCATATAGACGAGTTTTTTGGCACTTTAGCGACGCAAGCTTTTTGAACACGTTATAACTATTATTTCACTCTTTTCCACCACACTTGTGTCATTATTGCCTGTTTTGTAATTAGCACCACCAAAAGCACACAGGCTCTGCTCCATTCCCGAGCCTGAAGTTTAGATTCTTGGATTACCTTTGCGTGTTCAAAAGTGTCCCTCTTGAGAAAATGGTGTGGTTTTCTATGTTTCTCGTATTTTTTGGTCTAGTATTTCCTTCTTTTCGCGGTTTTTTGCCTCACACAGATTTTTGCCACATTTTATGCAACCAAAATTGGGGCAGTATACAAGGGTCTCCAACTCAACGCCAACGACTTCCTGATGCGCGCTGTTCTGGATTCAAGCCCAAATTTCGGTTTTATTTTTAGATAAACGTTACTCTTTACTCGTACTTCGTTTCCACCTTTTTCTAGCCATAATATTTCCTACAATCAGCCAGCTAACAATACCCTGGAGGTTTTGTTTTCTCTATGCGCATCAGACAAGTCCATTGTTTGTCGCCCAACACGACACCAACCTTAATTGTGCTTAGTAACATTATCTCCCAAACCAAATAAACTCTACGTACATGCACGGTATTTGGTTTTTTTAAGCACAGCAACAGCAAAAGTAAAAAAAAAGTGAATTTCGCTATTCAATCAACAGGATCGCTTTGGAATCGTTGTCATCCAGCATACAACCGGCTACGATGAAGCAAGATCGAACTAAACGACGACAGTTTGGCCCCTACGAGAGCTCTGGTCGATCAAGCCGTGTAAACGGAGGACCACGACATGACCAGGGGCGTGAAGACCACCGAGGCAGTCAAGGCCAGCATCAAGGAGGGCTCAAGACTCTGGTGACATCGCTATGGAGCAAGTTCCGTGGCAACACAGTCGCCGATTCTCGCCAGCGACGCCATTCGGTGGCTATTGAGGAGGGAGACACAACTCTGGAGCTTCAGAGACAGCAGCAAGAAAACCAACATCGGTTCGAGAACAACAGCGCAAGCGGTATGGAGATTGCTGTGGTCGAGCAAGCTGAAATTGATGTGGGTGAGGTGGATACGCCTCCCATGTTTCAGGTAAGTACGATTGGGTGTGGTGGTGATGGGATGACACGCGACACGATGGAAACAACATACTAACTCAGTGGACTTCGGGAGATTCAGTCTCGATTATTAACGCATACAAGGCTGCCATGCTCGAGAAGCAAGAGAAGCAGCAACGACCTACACGAAAACGGTTGGCTGTCGGATCGCCTGAGCGTGAAATTGAGCAGCACCAAGTGGAGGAAGAAGACGAAGGCATGGTTGGCGCTCTTGTCCTGCACGGAAAGGAAAATGTGTCTGAACAGGCCCGCAGCGACAGTGTCATGGCCCCAAAGCTCTTCAAGACTAGCGCATCAAAGAAGCAGCCTAACAGATACAAGGTGGCCACCGAGGCTAGAAGAGCGCCATCGCAAATCACCAAGAGACCGAAATATGTCGACAGTGAGACCCAGACTTCGTCTGTGCCTATTTCTCGACGACTTCCTTGGTCCATCGACCTGCAATCGCTGCCCCAAGAGCGAATGTCGCGTCCTGGCTTTTATTCGGCCAACTTTGAAGTATCGGACGACGACTCCGAGGATGAGGCTGATGCTCAGGGTAACGTGACTGAAGAGGAAATCAACAACCTGAACAAACCCCTGCCTTTCGACCTTAAGGCCACTTTCTTGAAGCATAGAACCCCGTCTAAACGATCTCAGCAGGACACTGTTTATACCTTGAACCGAGCAGCAACCAAGGCCACAGCCACGCCTGCAGAAGAGGCGGAGGAGGAGCCTGCTGCCGAGTCACCTACAAAGGCTCTTCCTGCACCGGAGCCTGCTGCACCCGTGACTTTTGCGTCATCATCGGCGAAGCCCAGTGCAGGCTTTGATTTCGGAGCCAGCAAGGATAAGAAGGAAGAGCCCAAGGATGGAAAGCCATTGTTTGGTGGTTCCAAGGAGGAGGGAAAGACCTCCAAGGCGTCCTTTTCTTTCGGGGCTGCCAAGGAGAGCTCTAAGGAAGATGATAAGGCGGCACCCAAGCCATTCTCCTTCGGCTCCAAGGAGGAGGCCAAGGAGGACGACAAGGCAGCACCTAAGCCATTCTCTTTTGGTTCCAAGGACAGCTCCAAGGACGACAACAAGCCCAGTTTCTCTTTTGGATCTTCGAAGCCTGCTGACGCGAAGCCATCTTTCTCTTTCGGCGGAGCCAAGCCCGAGGAGAAGTCTGCTACTGAGAACGGATCCGCGTCATCGAAACCTGCCCCTTTCTCTTTTGGTGCCAAGGCCGACGACAAGAAGGCGCCCTCATTCTCCTTTGATAGCAAGCCCGTAGAGAAGAAGCCCGCGGCTTCCTTTTCTTTTGGCGCCCCCAAGCCCGACTCCTCGGCATCGTCCGAGACCAAGGCTCCTGCATTCCCCAAGCCCTCAGGCGAGTCGGAGAAGCCAGCACTCGCCACCTCTGCTCCCTCCTTCTCATTTGGCTCCAAGCCCGATGCTGCACCCAAACCCTTCAGTTTCGGCAGCAAGCCCGAAGAGGCTGCTGCGCCCGCACCTGCTGCTGAAGAAAAGACGACACAATCCAAGCCCATGTTTGCCTTTGACAGCGCACCCAGCGCGGCAGCAGAACCAGCCAAGCCCAAGCCTTTCTCCTTTGGCTCCACTGCTTCTACGGACGCCAAGCCTGCGGCACCATCATTCTCATTCGGTGTCAAGACCGACAGCAAGGATTCCTCCACAGATGCTACAGCTTCCAAGCCCACGTTCAGCGGCTTTGGAGCCTCTTCTTCGGGGACTTCCGGACCTCCTCTGCTTGGAAAGAGATCTGCTGACGAGGAGGATGAGCCACCAAGAAAGACACCCATGTTTGGTTCTACTGAAAAGCTAGGTACCCCTCTCTTTGGGGCTAGCTCTTCGGATGCAAAGGAGGGCTCTACTGCCAACAAGCCGTTCTCTTTTGGCTCGGGTGCCACTACTCCAGGAAGCACCGGAACCTCTGGCACCTCCACCCCCGCACCCGCTTTTGGTGCCCCCGCTGCTACCACCAACGGTACTGATAACAAGCCTTCCTTTTCCTTTGGAGGGGCAACAGCATCCAAGCCCTCGTTTTCGTTTGGCGCAAAGGCCGACGAGAAGAAGGAAGATCCCAAGTCTGTTACTTTCGGCAACAGTGCACCTGCCGCCGCTGCTGCTCCTTCCTCAACCTTTTCGTTTGGAGGTGCTTCCAAGCCTGCTGCTTTTGGTGGTGCCAGCGATGCCCCCAAGCCTGCTTTTGGCGCTGGAAGCGACGCTGCCAAGCCTGCTTCTGCTGGCTTTTCATTCGGAACTCCTGCTGCAAGCACCCCTGCCACTCCTTCCGCCGGTTCTGCTGGTTCTGCTGGTTTCGCCTTTGACAAGCCAGCCGAAGCAAAGCCTATGTTTGGGGCCGCTTCTTCTTCCACAGGCGGCATGTTTGGAAAACAGCCCGCAGCATCCACAGCCAGCTCGGGTGTGTTTGGAGCCAAGCCGAGCACTGACTCTGGCTCTGGCTCTGGCGCTGGCTCCGGCTCCGGGGGCTTCAGCTTTGGCGCCACAACTGCATTCGGCGGTGCCAACAATGCTACCCCCAGCTCCACAACCAACAGTGCGACTCCCGCCAGCACCTTTGGCTTTGGAGGCGCCCCCGCACAACCTGCCAGCACGGCCTTTGGTTTTGGATCATCTTCTTCCAATACCGGGTCAACCTTTGGTGGTGCTGCCGCTCCCTCTAACAACTCCAACTCCTCCAATGGCGGTTTCAGCTTTGGTGCTGGTGCCCCCGCTGGTGGATCAGGCAGCTTCGGCTTTGGACAGGGTGGGGGATCTGCTGTCGCTAACACTTTTGGCTTTAACGGTGGGGCCTCCAACGCCCCATCCACCCCCGGTACTCCAGTCAACAGTTTTGGTGCCAACACCGCTCCTGCACCCCAAACCCCCAATTTTGGTTCCCCCGCTCCCATCCAGAACAACATGTTTGCTCAGGGTTTCCCTGCAGCCGACGGCTCAGGCACGACCAGAAAAATCGCCCCTATCCGAGCCAGAAACAGACGAAGATAATTTAGGTAGAATATAATAATGTGTACAGTAATGATTTGACGGCTCATATTGAGGAAAGTGTTGTGTCTATTGTACTTGTTTGTTTTTCGCACTGGTTTCCCAGCCCGGGCTCAATGGTGCATTTGTGTTGCGACAAGAACATGCAATGCTGCACGACCCAGGCGATGTGCCTCAAAAGAGATCATGAGACGCATTCCACAGAACTGGGCCCCAAAGAGTTCCATGCCTCAATTCGTTCTGACCAACATGACTATCATACTAGTACGAGCACGATGATGGTTTTGGTTTCACCTAATCAATGTCTTTTACTCTCGATCCACCGCGTTTTTGACACATCAGCATAGGGTATCCGCCAGCATAGAGTATCCACCAACATAGAGTATCCGCCGACATAGAGTATCTGCTTTTTTAAGGTTCACTTACAAATATTGATACTTAACTTGAAGAGTACATTACTCGAAATATTAGTAACACAATTTAAAGATATTGTTAGATAATAATAGTTCATTGGATTTTTAGAGTCGATACTTATTTTTCAAATTTCTTCCAACATTCTTCTAAAGCCCCATTCAAGTGATATACTGCAGCATAAAGTAAATGATAAGGTTCAAAAAATACGACACTCAAAAAATGTGGTTGGCCCCAAAACGGGAAAAGAGAATGAAATTTGGGGGAAAAAAGTGAACCGCATTGCGATTTGTAATTGCAGCACCTAGGATTCTCGTATGGTCTCCCACTACAATACTAACTAGGCTCTCTGGTGCTTGACTATGGCTGATCGGACGGGAAGCCGTATTTTCCCCAGGATATGGCCGCAACTGCTTTTGGAGAGAATAGAGAGGTTTTACAGAGTTTATTAAGTCATAATTAGAATAAAAAATAAAAAAAAGAATGAGTCCGACGTGTAAAAACCGAGATTGAGTCCGACGTGTAAAAAAAAGCCGAGATTGAGTCCGACGTGTACCGAGTTTGAGTCCGACGTGTGGGTTTCAGCATTTTATAGGCCTCAAGTAGCTTTAATGTATTTCCCTAGAATGAAAAAAAAAACACCGTATAAAAAAAAACCGCCGAAATCACATTATCAGTCCTTCTATGACTGATTTTTGGTTCAAGAAACGTGTTTCTGCTATATTTGGGTCGTTTCAGCTCTAGCAGCCATCATCATGGTGTACAGTGGTGAGGTAACAGTTTCGGAAGCAAATGAATGTATGCCGAAGGCACATAATAACGTCAATATACTCTTTTGGGCGGTCTTACTGTATATGGCATTGCTGTAGTTCTTTTATTTATATTATCTCTTCCGCTTATGCAGGGCTATGCAGTCCACTATTTTGAGCCCACCTTAACCAAACCAGACTGTTTCTATTTTTAGGGTCCACCTTAATGGAATAACCGTATGGGATTATTTGTTACACAGAAACAGATCCTTGTCTATATATTTCCGTCCCCTCCCCATTCTCTCTCTTCTTCTTAACCATCACTTCAGCGCCACACCATGATTACAAGCCAGGATACCAAGCCAGGATACCAAGCCAGGATACCAAGCCAGGATACCAAGACAGGATACCTAACCAGGATACCAAGACAGGATACCTAACCAGGATACCAAACAAGCTACAGCTCTACCTGAGGTTTTCTCTTCATCTACCGTTGCCTTTTCCGAGGCTTCCGTCGTCGATAGTGAGTACTTCTGTTTGTGTCATTCCCACATTTGTTTGTGTCATTCCCACTTTGCGTCATTCCCAGTTCCCAACTAACACAGATACCCATTCATGCCTTCTCGCAAGTGCACCTCTACGTCTGGTGCCCACCTTACCACCTCTGCGCCTGGTGACGTTGACGCTGGACTATGTTGTCCAGCTGTCCAGAGCTAAGCTCTAAAACAAAAGATGAGTATTATCTCATGTGTGTTAGTTGGAGTTCTGATGATGCTTGGGTGGGGAGTGGTGGGGAAAGGGTTGTTCTTGAGCGGATAAGGGCATGCTGGTGCCACTTCCCAACGCAAGGCAGCTCTCAGCCACATGTGATAGTCTGACCGAGTTTTGGCATCCGGGAAATGATCTGTTAGGGAGTACTGTCCGCTTGTACCGTGCAAGTCCGCAGTACTCTTGGCATGACCAGCTGCGTGCGGTGGGGTGTCCTGTGATCCCGTGGGAAAGGGTGCTAAGGGAAAGTCGGGCTGTCGTGACATGATGATCCAACAAGTTTCGGATTTGCGATCTCAAGTGCGCGCCACAATGCTGCTTGTAAGAGGACAAAAGGGTTTGAGGAAACAAAAGCTTTGGACAATGAAGACTAACCCACGACAGGATGTGCATACGCACGACGAACAATGTGACAAACGGCGGCATGTGATCTGACATACGATATATGACACACAAAAGATGGCACTTCACTGTGTCTTTAAACGAGTTCTTGATCACCCCATACACGATAAACAAAGCTAGCTACAGTATCGTTGTATATTGGTCAGATAATCGTATTGCTTACAAATTCTTTACTTAAGTCTGGTGCTCCTTGTGCTCTTTGTCATCTCCATAAGCCTTGGTGCCGTAATGACCGTTGATACAGATGATGTCCTGGGGCCGGTAGTCCTGCTTTCCAGAAAAGAAAACCTCAAGAATATTCTTGGTACCCTCGGCGTATCGGGCCTGAGCATCAATGGAGGTACCGGAAATGTGAGGAGTCATGGCATTGCCTCCTCCGTACTTGTTTCGCATATCTCTCCAGGGGTGGTCCTTGGGGGCAGGCTGGGGGAACCAAACGTCACCACCGTAGCCTCGGATTTTACCAGACTCGAGAGCGGCGACAATGTCCTCAGTTACACAGATGGCTCCTCGAGCTGTGTTAACGAGCCAAGCACCGTCTTTCATGTGGGAGATGAGCTCCTTGTTGAACAGGCCCTTGGTGGAGGCATGGAGGGGGCAGTTGATGGTGACAACATCACACTGAGAGAGCATATCCTCGAGGGACTCAACTCGTCGGCAGCCAATATCCTTCTCGACATCAGTAGGCATGGCCTGGTAGTCGTAGTAGAGCATCTCCATGGGGTCGAAAGGCTTGCATCGCTTGAGCACTCGCTGGCCAATTCGGCCACCTCCAACGGTACCGATGACCTTGCCCTCAAGGTCGTAAGAGTCCTTGGCAACAGCAGCCACGTCCCAGCCACCAGAGATGATCTGCTCGTGGGCAGGGACAAAGTTTCGGACAAGAACCAGCATAGTCATGACAACGTGCTCAGCGACAGACTGGACGTTGGAGCCGGTGACTTCGAGAACAGCGATATCTCGAGCGTTGGCGGCATCAAGGTCAACGTGGTCAGATCCAACACCAGCAGTGATACAGATCTTCAGCTTCTTGGCCTTTTCGATTCGCTCCTTGTTGATGTAGCCAGGGTGGAAGGGGGTGGTGATGACAACATCAGCATCGATAATCTCCTTGTCAAGAACAGAGTCGGTCCCGTCCTTGGAAGAGGTGGTGACAAGAGTATGTCCCTGAGACTCGAGCCAGTCTCGGATGCCAAGCTCGTTTTCAGTGCATCCTAGCAGCTTGGGTTCGTCAGCAGCGTGGGAGCCGGCATCGTAGAGAACAAGAAGGACCTTCATTTTTTGCAGTTGTTTTTGTGGTTTTTGTGGGGGTGCTTGTGTTTGTGTTGATATCGAAAATCGGGGTCCACTGGAGCCCCTTTTATATCATTTTCATCATCATCTGGTCTCAGCCTTGATCTTCATATCTTGCATGCGTGGTGCTGTGAGACGGTGTTTAAGCGGATACATCGTGCGGCTCATCAAATCCACTTCAAATGTCGTAGGTGACCTCCGAAAGGCCAGTAATTAGTAGCTACAATGAGAACACAAATATAAAGTGAAGTAATGGAACGATTTACTATACGCATTATGGTTGATTCCAAAGGTGTCACAGCTCAGTTCCCCTACTAATTCGCAAATTCCGAATACCGGGATGGGGGGTTTATGAGCCGCACGCACGGATCATTAGTATTTATAAGCCGCACGAGTTCTACCCGAGGGAATAAATACAATCCTGAAGCAGAAAACAAAATTCTAAATATTATAAATATACCACACAATAATATAGCCTCTGTAATTGCAATTCATTGCCGTAAAGCTACTTGTAATACCCAGCACCCTTATTACACCGAAAATTGAGCAAAGTGCGATTAGTTAACAACTAATTAAGTACACGGTACTATATGCCGCCAGCTATTAGTTGGTGACTGTCTTTCGAGAGATTGAAGAAAGGAAGGCAACAAGTGCCAGGTAGCTACAGGAACAGTAATGGAGACAAATCTGTAACTTGGTGTGAAAACAGTCTGTTGTCGCTATTGATGGTGTTCTGCCGCGCATGCTATGAGCAATACCTCACAAGTCATGTTGATTGATTACCCAACACCCCCACATCCACCTATTCACAGTCAACACGGACATTTCACTCTTTTCACCACAGTCGGTTGATTTTCTGTTGCAACGGTAGCATTTTCAACTGGCACCACTTTCTTAGACCTCGACTGATGGTGGTTTCGGACATACTCAAGGGCGCCGGTATTTCTGGGAGGAAACAATTCAGCTGCTAGGTACTATCTAAAAGTTCAGTGCTATTCCCCACTTTATCCTACAGGTCGTCATGTTGTGTTTGATTTTGATGTTGGTTATCCATCCATTGGTGTTATGATTGCATACGTGAGCTTCGAAAGTACCGGGGGTAGTCACTTGGATTTTTCCCAAAGGTTGTCCTCTTGGATCATTATATATGTCCTCATTATCGGCGATGGTATTGTTCACCACGAACCATGCCTTAATAACTGGCTTGGTAGGTCAGTTTATATGTGAAGAATTACACGAGTAGTACCGGTACTGTAACTGCGTGTACTCACCTTTAGAGATTTAGAGAAATACAACCACTACCTCTTCGTAGACAAAAACCGAAACGTGAGTATGATATCGTACGAGTACGAGTACCATACCGTATACCCTGGAGACGATTGAGGCCAGCTTCTTTATGCCCATCGGACATTTTGGGCGATTAAGGTTTTAACACTACACACGATTTACTTGCGCCCAAATTCTTCAGTTATGACACGGCAGTGCCTGATCACACAAGCAAGCTATAAATAGAAGGGCATCAGACGGTGGCGTAGCACTACGCCTAAATGGTTGGTCATATGACTGACTTGAAGAGCTATTTTTCATGAGGGGATTTGGCAGGGTCCTACTTATCGTACTAATTACGATACTACTGTACGATACTGCACCAATTATTGAGAAGTTGCAGGGAAGAGCACCAAAGTAGAGCATATGGTAATTGAAACTACCAGCTCATATCGTTTCATGGATATTTAATATCCGACAACACTATGATACCATTTTTAAACACCCCATATACTATCCAGGTCTAGCATACAACTCGGACATTAAGGTTTATGTTATATTTAGTTGTGGATGGATGCAATTTCCCAGTATGTGGGGTATGGGTTGACCAGCCTCCATTATTGATACATCAAATGGCCAAGAATGTTCCAAATAAAATTATAATTACGTCTGCATGGTCTTTTTAACAGGCATACCAGTATGGTGAAGCCGATACATTACCAACATAACAATATTGAACCGAGGCTTAAGGTTCTCTATCACCCGATACGGGTAATATCATCTGAGGATACCTTGCATCTCTGCAGGTGAAATGTACCAGGTACAAAGGCCTGTTGGTTGTAATAATGTCATAATTAGACGGCAAGTGTTGTTCAGCGGCCCTCAGGTGGCGACTGGAACAGCAGTGGCAACTGAGACATGCCCGTGAACCATTAACGGTGGTCACAGGACTCTAAATAATGATGTCTCAGAGATACGCTCCTTGGGAGTGGGGGGGGTCTTATTTTGGAGTGCGCAATAATCTGATTCCGAGGGAGTGAGACAAATTCAAAGCGAGGCTAGAAAATAATTTATGCTATTTCAGAGTAACACACCGGGGTAGGTATCCGGAGTTTTCAAGACAAAATAGAAAGTCTGTGTTTGTAATGTCTAATGGCCTGGGTTCCATATCATATCAATAATCAACGCCAATTCGGAATAGACACAAATGGTGCCAATTTAAACATTTGTTTTGACATGGTTATAGACAATGGTACGTTCTGTACCAATGTCCTTCTGGATGCTATGCTTGTGTCCGCCGTCTGGTACGATACATTGCGGCAAGTTTAGCATCAACAGGACACCCTGAAACAGTGACTAAACTGATTCAGACACGAATTAGACTTCTCCGGTTTTAGTCAAAAGAAGTTTTCTTTTTTCATCACTCTTTCTCTGTCATTACGACGACTCTTTGATCACGACTTTGGGTTTCGTGGAGGGATCCTGGCGATTTCTTGCATGAAGCAGGGAGGCCAGAGTCTAATGCATTGCAGGTTTGTGTAAATAAACACTCTTTATCAATATAAGTACTCCATGGTACATATAGTACAGCTCACAAGTACAGTACTTGTAGACTGCAGTAAGTTTCCAACTAAACAGACAGCTCTGGTATGCCCTGTTGCAGTCATGCAGGTTATGTTGAAAGTGCCGTACATGCCGTATTTACCGCACTTATACATGCGGCAGTATGCCGACATCGTGTTACCTGAGAGTTCATTCCACTATTATGCACTATATTCTATTATGAATCCATCACTCCGCTGGATATACCGGCTAGCCTACAGGGCAACAACTTGTACCTTTCATTGGGTTCCATGCCAACTTTCGACGGACAGGATGTTTCTGTATCTGGAACTATACATGATGTGTCAAAAAACATGCAAGAGTTCTTCTTGATTGATCCTACCCCTCATTTATACGCCGCCGTCATCAGCTACGTATGTTCTGCATGCAAGGCTGCAGTATACAGTATCTTGTTTGCTCGACCCCCCACATGCCGAATGCCCAAAGTGGTGATTCATATACTCTATGACACTATGTCTCTAGGCATCAGATGCGTGTTCGCTAATAACGGTCCACAAAACACAGCCCGCTGTAGTAAGACAGTCATTTTAAATGCCCCCTAAACCTGCCAGACGTCTTTCTCCAGTAATTATTGTCGAGTGGCAAAATCTGAAACGGGACTGCACAACTCCATCGAAACATATCCTATATCAGCTGTACTAAAACTCCCTGTAGCCGCGGTACGTACTGGTAGCTATTATAATTTCTTGGATATTTTCACTATTATATTGAACGGTTTGATTGTGAGCTTCTAGCTATTGGAAGTGTGATCGTTCCACGTGGATGTACCGGTAACCCTTGCAATTTCATTATACTCAAATGCGAATTCAGTCACATATCTCTAGCACTCTCAAGTCCTAATTGTGCATATACAGTAGCTACCGGTACGTACAGTACCGATACCGTAGGCCCTGGATATGAACCGCGCGCAGCTCCTGTACACTGTGCGTTGTGCATAAAACAGCCAAAAGGATACGAAACGTTTGAGTCAAAGTACATATAGTATGTACCGGTATCCGATACTGGAGCCGCAACACTCTAATATGCTAAATGTTAATCTAACTTTATTATTAAAGAGTTTTCGATTGTCAAGTACATTGTGAGAGAGATCGTAGAATGTGATTATAAAAAAAGAGGAATCAAACCAAGACGCGCTGTCGCATAAGGGGGAGTAGGGAAACATATATATGTTTTATTTCAATTTTTGGATGCACAAGACTTATGAATTGTTTTTATTGTGGTTTCAACAAGTGTGATATTGTGTTTTTCCCTGGATGTTATCACGTGGCAAGTCAACCTTTTTTTTTTAACGGTGTGAATCGTAAAATTTTGTTGAAACGTAATTATTATAGCGGTACCTGGTACATCCAATTCAATGGTATTTCTTCCTATGAATTTATATCGTGTACGTGAAAAAGAAAAGAAGAAAGGAATAAGTGCCTGTTAATTAATTTACTGCAACTGCCGGCATGATAGTGATTGTTCAACCGGTTTGAGTTTGATGCAGCCGATTTACTCACCATTGTCGGCTTGACTGGCCTCGTCGAATAGGCCAATATTCAAGTTTCCAATCATCCTGAGTCTTCCGTGTAGAGCACTCATGGATATTTGGGTTGGATATAACGTAAAAAGAATAATATCACATTGCTGCATTCTTATTGCTGGTCAATCCCTGCTTCCCGACTCTGTGTTTTGGTCATGTCGGGCAGTCTCAGCTTCCGCCCGTGTACGACAATTATCCCGGTTTTGGGAGAATCACGATTAATACGTGAGTGATCGTCATCCAGGCCGCAGTAAATTTAACCAGCCCCGAAAATTAAAAGGGGCTCAATGGGATTGTGATCCAAGTGAGACAATAAAAGGAGCATGTATGCATCTGGCAGCCATTGGTTAGCGTGAGACATTATTGCCAGTGAGACAGAAAATGACCGCCGGGTGGGTACAGTAGGTGGGTGGCCCAGGCACTGCAGTTGTGAAGTCGGTTTTCCTAGACGGAATGTGGGGGGCTTTCCACAGTATGGGCTGGTATCAATGAGTGGTCGTGCGATATTTTTCAATGCTAGTTGCAAATGGTTCTCCCTGGGTATTAGTCAACGGGGTGTTATTGCTTCGTTTCCACGGAAAAGATACAGTATACAGCACCTGACAGATGGAGTTCTTAGGGCTCATCTGTATTTTATCTTGTACCCCCCAATTTCTGCAATTAAATTTTATATCTACAACATTTTATTGTATTTTATTTTTCTCGTGACACTTGTTTATTTACAGAAAAGAAGGTTTTGTTACTCTTGCAGTTAGAAAAACCCAGTCTACTTGAGACACTCGTCTGCGGTTAACCAGTCAGATGTTCAACTGCATGTGTGCCAGTAAGTGCAACCGATGCGTAAACATCACTGATATCAAAAATGACCAAAAACCTCACGTAATTTTTTTACACAAGCTAGACGACATTCCTACCGATATAACCAAGAAAATACCTAGCGAGTTGAGTGATACTGGCAACTTGTTGACATTCATTTACCCACCACCTTCTAGCAATGTACCCCTTTACATAGCGACCCCATGTTCTTTCTCCACATCTCGGCTAGCAGCCGACTACAATAGGGAGTGCAGGCAACGCCATTTCCATGTGGTGTATATATTATTAAAATACTCTCCCTACTTCGGCGGCAAGCAAGCCAAGCCTGAAGGTTTTATTAGAGGTTTCCATGCCATGTCACTCCTGGTCTATTATGTTGTCAATTATTTTCTTTTGAGATCCACCCAACTGGCTGCTCTTGCTTCCTTTTTACGAAAACTCCACTTGTTTCTCACCTATAGCTCAATGTCTCAAATCATAAGATAAAAGTTTGCCAAAGACAATCCAGTGCAGGTAAGACATTGTCCGCCACAGCACACGGAGCGTGGGATTTTTTGCTTTTTTACTAGGAGATCTTGAAGATCTACAATGGAAGAAAAAAGTGAGACAGAAGTGGCTGATTACGAGAGGCATCCATGACTAGAAAATATTTGATACAATATAGGAGAATGACCACGTGTTTTTTTTGTGTCTACCATTAAAAAAAAATCTAAATACACGATACCTACAACGTAGAATAGCCTTGATACGACCCTGAGATGTTCCGTCTAGCTTGGCAGAAAGTTTGACGACAACATTTTTGAGGGCAAAAATGAGGAAAATTACCAAATACAGCATAATATGAACTTGTTTATGTTGGTTTTGATGTTTTGCGTCAATTATTTTGCCAGGTTAATTTACCAGATTTTTCTGTATTTTTTTAAAAAATATTTCTAGAATTACACCGAAATGTCTGGCTCGTCAACTCACCTCGGTTCAACTAGGACAAACCTTATTAGCGATCAGATCTTTGTGTGGTGCTCGTACCGGTACGAGCTCATACGTAACGTACAAGGATTCAAAATTTAAAAAATAACGATAGAACCAACCTGGGTAGGAACACTGACCCATTATGAAGAATAGGATGCTTTTGAAATTTAATTTATTCACTCTTGTTTACGTCTGTGACAATGTTCTCATGCTCATCTATTTTCCCCCTATTTTATTCAGGTTTATAAATTTATTTTTCTTTTTTCCACCTCAGGGTATCGTAGGACCCCCACTACCTACTGTATTGGGGTTGTTACTTCGTATGACGCGATCCTCCGGGCTTTGAAAAGGAATATAGATGGGACAATTCGAAAAACAAAGGATGTGACAGGGATATACCCTATATAGTGTGAGCCAAGTTTTGCTTCCGTTGCGGTAGCATCCAGCCCAACCCCAACTTGTTTCTTGTCGTTGCTGTTGCCCCACCCCCACCCCTGGCATATGTGCTGCCTCGGACTAGACTATGGGTAAAACAAGACTATTGTTGTGCAAGCTCTAAATTAGGCCGAAAGCCTATTTGGATGGACGAATTCAGACACTCAAGGTTAAGATTACAGTTACGGTTAGGAGGCTAGGGTATGGGCTTTGGGGTTAGGGGATAAAATGTTGGCAACTCCGCGGTCGGAGCAACCCTTCGCTTCGTGACATAATCCTACTATGACTTGACAGTATTGGTAGATGGCTCTACCACTAGTCTCCTTTAATTTCATGACTATTACCCTACATTGCATATGATGGCAATATGCAGTGCCGTCCAGGAAAAAAAAACAAAAACAATAACCTAAGACACAAACACTTTGTGTAATCACGTGATATGGGCGTTGCATGACTGCGCGCAACCCCCTGGCTGACAGAAAAATCTTAATTGACATTACGTCACCAATTAACATCAAGGATCTACAAGGTGTCGATTGCATTTGGCAGGGATGCTGAATTGGGATTTCTCAACCGAAAGGTAATATGGTGGGGAACGATTGACGAGAGCCACAACAGCAACGGGGGTCCTGGCTAGGCTCAGGAAGGGGTGTCTTTTGTATTTTAAAATGCGTTCTCGTAAATTTACGTATGATTAGCCGTTAATCTGGCCTCTGGTGACGAACTACGGCACTAGCAGAGAGCCGTAGATAATTACACTAAAAACACCGGGAAAATATTCAAAAAGAAATCACATAAAAACAGAGCAGCCAGGAGTGGTACGCCTCGTTACCTATGTTTGGCCTCCCCTGTTGGTGGTATGACGATCTTGAGGCGGGGTAAATAACCATGTCCTGCACCACGTAAAAAGTATTTTTATTTCTGTAAATTTGACGAAATTCTGCACCTGTACCAGTAGCTATCGTACTGTACTACTCGTTCTTGTACGGGGCAAATGCTAAAAAAAAAAAAAGTTGGGCACAAGACAACAAAAGCAATTGAGCCAAATTGCAGCTGTTATGATAGGCCCCGTTCGTGCGTGTACATATAGCTCATGGAAACGTATGTTTTGTGCACTCTTCGTTGCGCATAGATGGGTCTATAGACAGATCCTAAACTATTCTTCCTTTCCTGCCTGTATGTGCGTCATTTTAACGGCTCTGTTGGGGATGTATGGCCGTGCTGCCCGTTTTGCCTTCAATTTCCCGTAAATGATATTTAATGTAGATCGTTTAGTGCATGCACGGCGTCTAGATGCCAAACGGTTATAACCAAGACATGAAAGCTTTAGACAAATAAAAAAAAGTGAACGCCTTGTGAGATATTAATTTGTTAGCACATTTCCTTTCACTGTATGTTCTGCGCACTGTATTCGTGTTGTCCCAGTTTCTCTGGCCAAGCTACAAATTCCAAATGTCGTCACCGAAATAAGATTTTAGGGTTGCGCTTTGGCTGCTGTAAACCCCAGGTCGCCACGGTCTCATCCATGTTACACAAAGGTCAGCAAAAGCTCACCTCACCTTGATAACATTGTTTGCTTGCATTTAAAAACCTATGACTTCGGAAACTGATTAAGCCCTCAGATGAATCTCATCACCAGCCCATATCTCAAGGTTTCACCATCTACGGCTGGGGGCAACCGACAGCATGCACACTCTGAAAGTTTGGACGCCAACGATCGTACTGTACGATACACGAGCATGGACTGCCATTATCGCACATATGTTGTACAGTGATGGGCACTGAGACAACGCAACGGTGGCCAACTTAAGAAACCTACCCCAGTGAGTGTCGGAGTACAGCCTTAATCAAGTCACGAAGCAGTGCGTTGTTTGTTTTGTGCACTTGCGATGTCAACGACAAAGCATCATTGCACCTTGTAGTGACTGTGAAGCAATTAGGTCCATCGAACAATATCGTACGTAGGCGCCCTTGCAAGTACAGTAGCTGTCACTTGTAGCCCCCTGTCCTTGTTTTCAATCCTTGACCTTGACCTTGACCTTGGCCTTGACCTTGACACTAGCATGTTTGACACCTTCCATGTGCGTTCAAGTCATTAATTGGTGCGATAGCTACTGTACCGTACCGGTACCGGGATGTGGTCTAGACCACATGACACCGGTCGGAGCAGAGATGGTAACAGTGTGGCACGTACAAGCAACCGCACTATAATTCACAAGAGCGTATAGCTAATCGTGGTACCCGTGAATTTCACCAGCCTTTGACTGCGCGGTAAGATCAGCATCATGTTGAAACCGGGGTAGAAGTACGAGTATCGGTAGCCCTTGCCCTGTCAACCCTTGCTCCCACCGTACATATTCATACAGCAACCCTTGTACTAAAGGTACAGCATGCCTTACCCTTACCCAGCGTACCTTTGACCTAAATACCGTACCGCCGTTCCTGTCACAGAGGCAATCCTAACCCTTACACTCACTAATTATTTCCTTTCTGATTCTTCCTCAAATACATCGGAGCAACTCCAATCGCAGAAATGTGCATGGAACCCGTCGTGTCATCTGACACGGAGTATCCCAACTTATTACGTACCATGGAATTTAAATTGTCGGAGTTCGAATGTGTCAACGTCAACCGGACTCCGTATAACCGAACCCAGAAAGGGGTCAATCACGTGGACAAACCTTAATCAATAGACCCCACGCCTGCACTCTCATAGGACCACAATTTCTGTCATCATGAAACAGGTCGTATCGTGCCACGACGTGCCAAGTACCTGGTACAAGTACGGTATTGCTAATTATGTAGCCGCCTGGAATCGATATAACACAAAAAATTAAACACAAACACTAACAATTAGGGGCTTGTGATATCAAACCCCTTAAAGGGGGTCGAAGTACAGAGAAAATACTACCATTACTCGTACTGTACTCGTATTAGACAACACTATCACCATGTGGCAGGAGAAAATTTATGCATATCGTCCTGGTCCTAGTAGCCTTCAATATTTCACAAGTAACTACATCACAGCTAATTACACAATCCTGGTACATACGGTTCCACCAGTCCAGAGTACAAGTATAATTGTGCCGTAGAGGTTTGTTAAGCGAGTATTTAAATGCAACAGATGACAGCAATACACTGGCGTCTGACTGATACAACCGGAGTTTCTGCTTCAGCTGATAGTGTCTCAGATGGGAAATGTCAAATTTCCAGCACCGGTACCGGTACTCGTACACTACTCGTACGGTACACCCCCCTCCCCCTCCAGTAGTACTGCTAGTACAGAGTGCATCAGAATGATAGCTGGGAACAGGAAGACATTAAGACTCTTGTTCCTAAACCGGCCATTATGTGTATCATACAATAACAACACACATTGGTGCTCCTTCCTCCACTGTCACCGATAGTATTCTCTCACAACTTGTCTAGTGTACAGTATACTCGTACTGTACTCGTATTAATATCGTACAGCGTACTCACTGCACATTTTGACTGTACGGTATCTGTAGATGGCACCAAAGATCGACAAATCTGTGACTACTTTGTACTCTCGCACATACTCATCGCTCTTGTACGTCACTAATCACCGGCGCAGTTGACCAAAGAAGACAGCTTGTCAGTTCGTGCGGCTCATTATTGGAACTCCCAACAATAATTCAGTTGCTTGAAAACGTGCCGGGACCAGTGATCCACAAACTCCAGAGCCGCAAAAATGCCACATAAATCTCAACGTCGAACTTCTCGATCATCCGATTATGCACACAGATCCACCCATTCTCCAGACCCACTCCACACTAATGTAGTACTACAAGGGGCAGATGCACTTGTACATCCTGCAGTGCAAGGTTGTTCCCAAAGGGGTAAAAGCAGGCTTACGGGCTTGCAGGCCGGCATATCATCGGAGGATCGGGGTTTGGTAGATCATAGCCTGAATGGTAAATTCTACAAGTATTAGGGATCGTCATATGCCACAAAAACCATGTGGCTGAGCGCTTTAGTCTTTTTACAGTAGGCAGTTTTTCGTAGGTCTGCGTTAGTACACTTCGTAATGCTGGCTCACTGCCACTAGTCGCATTAGTACATGGACGCATTACATATAAACGGGCCGACACCATACGTGAGGTAAATGCTTACCTGTGGCTAGTAAATACGAATGGTCAATACGGATGTGGCAAATACGTATACGGTGACCTCGGGTGCAAGCACTATCTCCTGGGAAATTCAAACCGTCACTCATTATTACATAATCAATCATCGGATTGGTATATTACGTAATCACTATCGCCTTTGTGACATCTTGGCTTTACATAATTCTGTTTTAGTTTTGCAGTGCTATGACAGCTTACTGGAACCAGAACTGGTATGGTATCATGCTCTCTACCGTTCTGTAATTTTTTTTCTTTTTTACTGTTTCTTTTTTTTACTGTTTCTTTTTTTTACTGTTTCTTTTTATTTTTACTGTTTCTTTTTTTTTTTGTTATTCTGCCCAGTCTTAATTTTTTCAGTGGCCAATTCTGGCCTTCCGCCCGGACCAATGTCTCACATTTTGTTGTCTGAGACACAATTCTATTGTGATGTTTGCGCTGACCAAAATAGGAAGGGTTTGACGAATAATAAATAAGGTAACGATTGCCGTATCCGTACAATCCTATTGTTTATGCAGCCTCCCATGACGTAGCCATTACAGGGCCAACAACATATATATAATAACACATACTACGGTCATGTGATGGGGGAGATAACGCAGCCAAACGAAGCCTAAGCGAAGGTGATTGATTCTCAGAAGCCTGTATGGTGATCAAATTTACGAAAGACTTGTT
The DNA here is from genome assembly GCA_900519065.1 of Yarrowia hollandica. NCBI lineage: Eukaryota > Fungi > Ascomycota > Dipodascomycetes > Dipodascales > Yarrowia > Yarrowia hollandica. The sequence continues at coordinate 1,926,296 of ULGV01000004.1, read as the reverse complement.
TTGGGTCGTTTTTTTGAGAGACAGCAAGAGAAGCAGGGGGTGTGAAAGGCGATTGTGAATTATTCTATCGTTATCAGAAAGCTTCGCCTTGACATCCTGTTCTCACGAGTCAACAATGTGTCGGAAAAAACACATAACAAACACAGTTCCGCTAGTCTCATTCTAGCCCACCTCAAACCGTTCGGTGATTGCGAAATTAGGTTTCTAAGTAAACACCTAATTTTAGCTGTTGTTGTACCAGGCTGAAAAGCTTAAATTTTTTTTTTAGTTTCTATGTTGCTGGATATACCAGCCTTGGCCCCTGTGTAATCCACCAGGCTTCGGTCCGAGACATACTTAAAACTATTGAACAGACCTGCGCAAGTGGATCTCCGGATGTGCTGTTCCGTACAACACGGAAGAGTGGAGACAGAAATGAAGGGCCAGTATTCGTAGTGAAGGGTCAGGAAAGTTGCGGCAGCAAAGGATTTACTGGTATGTCTACTTTTCTGGGATGATTGCATCCTTTATCGATTTATATGTACGATACCGGTACCAACACAGCATCTTACCACCGTTGTATTCGTAACGTTTCAGTGGGTTAGGGTTAATGTCACGTGATTAGCTATGGTGACTATCATCAATGTTCATTTCCTTTGCGCCTTCTATCCGAGATGGTCCCGAAGGTCCCACCCAAAGTACTATTTTAGCATGCATGATTTTTTTCGATCTCAAGGTTTTTTTACTGCATGGATTGAGCGTTGCAATCACGTGAACATTTTGTTGGAAAATGAATAAACGGGTACAGTACGAGTACAGAACTGTACCAATATTGGTTCCGGTAGTTATTGACACCGCCTGTATTAGATTATTTAGGGCACCTTAGTAATAATATGTATTTTATGAATTGCCCAACTATTCCCAAGGGGTCGTATCATCACCTGCCGACGTTGCCATAGGAACAGAGACCCACTCACTCGGAAACACCACTGTAGCTACTGCTAAGCTGTTTAACCCCTTATACAGTACGACTACAGTACAGTAGTTGGAAGGGATTATTCTTACGACAAAACAATCAAATCTTGAATTGGTTGGGGCTAAACCACTAAATTGTCCGAAAGCTACATACAAAAATACTCCACACCTCCCAGATTTTTTTATTTTTTTTACTAAGGCGGCTAAATAGCGGGTAACATAAATGTTTAATTCGGTTAAGGTTTGTGCTCCATCTCAATCTTGGACCCTTGAAAGCCCCACTTCACAAAGCCATGAGTCGTTGAATATGTTCTACATATGAGGGAAAATACTGTTTCATTTTGCAGGATCACAAATTTATTAAATTCAATTCGCCGCCTGTCTTTATATACATTAATCAAGGCGGGCACTTCTGAGGCCCTATTTCGTGGCAACCCCCCTATTTAAATTAGTGTGCACTCATTTCTGTAATTATGTAGTTGTGGCTCGTTTACAACATCCCCAGGAAGGTACATCGCACTTTTAGCCGAGATCTTAGAACTAATCTATAATAGCGAGCTGAGGCATTTGCGGCATTGCTCTCGTGTTTAAAGCCGGAAATAGCTTCATACATTCGACGCCACCGTTTTACCAATCACATGACTTCATCCATTTTTGTATCTCACCCGCTTTTGGAAAATGGGCTCTGTGCGATCCCTTCGCCGTTTTTGATTTTTTGATTTTTAGAGCTTAAAACTTTTCTTGACTTTTAACGTTATTTATCCGCTTTTCGTTTTTCATTTTTTCAAATTTTTTAAGCTCGCTCCTGTCCAACCTAAAGATGACTTTTCATTTATAGCAACTGCACCTTGTTGCAGCCAAGGTTGCAGCTTGTTTCTCCACCAAGCATGGCGGCAGCACCATTTATAAGGAGGCGGCAGGTAGGCCTACTGCATTAACAAGCCCACAGAGACATGGACCAGATATACACGGACGACGAAACCAGTGATAGACGACAAGCCACTCGAGGCTCCACTGCTACAACGACCAGACGGTGCTCGCGACACGTCCCAGGCTCTGCTGCTACAGCTGTTGCCGCTCATGCTGCCGCAGCTGCCGCCGCTGCCACAGCAACACACAACTCGACTCAAGAAGATGAGACGCAGCCTTCGAAAAAAGTGAAACTGGATGGAGTGCGTACATGGACCCGAAGCCGTTCGCTCCCTATTATCGACAGGGAGGCCAGCGCGGCCGCTTCTGCCTCTGCTGCTGGTCATGTGACTCATATGAACCATGTGATTAGTCAGCCTACGGTCAACCATTTCAACCCTGCCTTTAATGGCAACAGCTTTAGCGCCAGCAAGCGTAAGCGTGAGGACGAAGTTTCCCCTCCTGCTGCTGCTACCGTTGCCCCGAACACTCGACCTGCATCTGCCGCCAAATTTGGTTGCAGCAAAACTACCCCAGTTAAACCTGCCACGAAGAGCACTGCGACTGCCGCACCACTGCCGCCTGTAAACATCAACTCGCTACGGGAAATCGATCTTGCCGAAATCTTTAAGAACCCTCGTTTGCGTCACGACATCGTGTTTGACCCACAGCTTCAATTCCGCCCCAACCTCGACGGCGAGCGGGGCAAGAGAAAGCGTCAGAGCACTCAGCGATACTGGGATGGCATCACAGCCGAGGTGGAGGGTGTATGGGCGGCGTCTGAGTCTGCAAGACCTTGCACCTCTGACTTTTCTAGTCTCACAACTCTGTTCACTACTCTGAGACAGGTGCTCGTTTCTTTGCTTCCTGTGAAGGACAGGGAAACTATTGAGTCCGACCTAGACTCGGATCTCGTACAGCAGCAGCTATGCCACCAGTGCTTCGACTTTGTGTCGTTCTCACACTGGCTCAGCAACGTGTTCAAGGCACACTGTGCTCCCATGCGAGACAGCTGGGTGGACCAGATGGTAGTGCGCATTAATGCGGGATGGAAGGAGAAGAACAGCCGAAAGCTTACGGAAGGATTGCGAATGATTTTCGCTATCTTGGAGGCTATGAAGCTGGATGTTGCAAATCACCAGATCCGCTCCTTGCGACCTATCCTGGTGGATACGGCTGTGGACTTTGAACAGGACTATTACGAACAGGTCGTGGAAAAGCGACGGTTTGACATTGCAAGCAGCTGTCAGTGGTTTGCCGCTGCTGTTGCCTCCACAGACCGAACTGCATCTGCTGGTCCCACCAAGCATTACAAGTCTGCACTGGCTGGCGCTGTTACGCAACTGATCACATGTAACAGCAGCGACTTCCCCGCTACTTTTGGTTTCGACTTTGCAAGACTTTCAGCTTTCCGTTCAGACCTCCGCCAGCTCGTTTGTCTGCAGCTCTGTTCCATGTTGCTACAGCAACTCGTGGCTACTCGGGGTGATGCAAGGGCTAAGAAGCTCGTCAGTGACACAGAGTACCAGGCAAAGCTCAAAACTGATTGCTTGGCTATCGTCTTGAGCAGCAGTGGAAACAGCAAATGGACAAAGAACGTGTCTGGACTCGCTCTGGAGCTCGCTAAGAGAGTTGAGGCTGTGGTAAACGAAACCGCTTCCACTCTGCCTTCATCAGAGCTTACATCTCTCGCCTCAAGCTGGCTTACAAACAACATTCTCCCTTCGTCAGCCATGTACAAATTGGTGGAAAAACGGCTGGTGAAGGAGATTGTGACTGGTGTTGAAATGCGTATTTTGGAGGCTTCCACAGCCCCCATCGCCGCTGTTTCTACTGTCACTCCTCTCATTGAAAAACTCTCTCTTTTGACTAAGTTCCACTGGGACGTCTTTTCAAAATATTATATTGCATATGTTGAGTCTGCCAAATAAAGGCAACCAACAAAAATAAATTATTGGTTATGGGTAAAAAAAAAAAAAAGAAACGCGTAGAAATTATTCGAATCTTTGTTTTAACTAGCTAATATCGTAATCTAGCCTAAGAAGAGACGCCCCCAACACTAGGTGCTTATGGCTGTCGCAACATTGAAAACGGTGGCTACCGGCACTGTGTCTGGGGTCGGGGGTGACGCTCTTGCAGTTTCTCGGGAGCAATAATCCTAGGAAATTGTATGTAACGCCGCCGAGTGACTTGCGTGTGGTTTATTCCAACCCATACCTCGCGATGGTCAAATCCCAGCCACTTCCAAAATGTACCCCGGATTAAGACTGCATAGATTATGCAGAATTACGTGGTGTATGAGGTCCGTCTTTTATACAAAAAATCTGACTAGGTAGCTGAGGACTCGTACAGTTACATATATTGTCAGAGTGTTCTAGTAGTTGGGGGGGGGTAGGCCCTTAACACTTTGATCAAGATAATTCCACTTCATTCGGATTCCCCTTTTCAGTCCATGCTGTTTTCCCATGAGGACCAAGCAACCAAAGCTTAATTTTGTGCCACACACATACCCTTGTTAAAAGATCATCCTGACTGCCAGCAATGTAGCATTTTTGTTTGGGAGCAACCCAAGGGACAAAAAAAACAAGATGACCCAAAGGAGGCAAAACTTCATCGCATTATCACGTGAGAGTGTCACATTATTTCACATCTATAGTTTATGTGCGTATCTCTTTTTTATCTCTAAATTACACTGGTGTAGCAAATAAAACCGACTTGTATCTTGACGAAGTGCGTGACATTTATGGTGTTACTGCAAATAGTGCGCTTTCTGTAACACGACGGCTACTTGTAGTTGCGTAAAATTCTTGTTGCTGTGTGGTGCGAGCGGAGCGAGCGGCACTACTAACAGTAAAAAATGTCCGTATCGTTCTGAGACACGGGCTGCTCATCAAATGTCAAGTGAACATCAAACATGTCTCACTCAATGGGAACAGCTGTAACAAGAGATTGCCATCCCCACGAGTCGGTTGGATTCGCCCGAGGAGCATGCCGGTGTGTTAGACGGAAATAAACGACTTCTACGCCGAATATAAGAAATCATTTATGTCGTGTCCAATACCACATCATGATTTGGACCTTATACTGTAATTGAAGTGATAATTTTGTCCGCTGTCAGATCCGGCATTGCATCGGGACAGATTGGGACAAGTTAAGCGGGGAAATTAAGTTAACAGTAAGCTGCGAGCTGAATAATACGAGGGAAGGGCTGTATTTTAGAAACGAGGAAACTACTTGTAATTATGACGATGGGCTAAGATTGAGGTGCAGTGTTAGGCGTTCCTTTGTATTTCCTAGGTGCATATTCATTTCTAGCAGAATACGACGCCACATGGTGACGGCACGTAATTACAGGTCATGAAGTACCAATGCATACTGGTAATCACTCATCCCTATGGCAATAACCTGCCTCTTGCCTGGGGGTTTGGGACGCGCAAGGAGACAGCGGAGAATATATGGAGACAGCGGAGAATATATGGAGACAGCGGAGAATATATCAATAGGAGTACATCCTGTTAAGCAATAGAACGAAATTATAATTACCCATGACACCATGCCCACAGGTTTAGCCCCTGTCACAAACACCACATGACCACCCCGATATTTCTCCGGAGCCACCGATATAATACAACACTGGGCTAGTAATATTACTGGCACCATTTTTTTTGGAGCCACTACGAGAATTCTGAAACGTGTGTAACGTCACAAACATCACCGGCGCTAATTTTAGTGTCGATTTAGTGCGCGGTTACAGTAATTACTCGTACGAGTGCGAGTAGCTCCCAGGTAGCTACTCCTGCCTTATGTTCTTTTTGTTCGTTCACTGGCAACAGAAGCTATTGGTATATACAGAAATTGTACAAGTACAATAATGCTTTAGGTGATGGGGGCTGTAAATTTTTTCACGAGTAAAGGAGCTAACTACCAGGATACTGGTACAAGTAGACAGCAATATAAATTCTTCAGTATTTGCTATGCTGGTTTCGTATGGATTGTGGAAGTATATACCAATATTTCACAGCATCGCAGTAAAATATTTCCACATAATTAAAACGCAGAGCACGAAATGCCTCCTGTTCGGCATTTATTAGACATGCTACGGTATGTACCGGTACGAGTACATCCTGTTCATGCTGTACTGTTTTCCCTGTTTGGTATGCAGCAGCAACTGGTACCATAATGCTTATCCTATCAGCGTCGTGCCTGGTACGAGTACAGGTGTGATTAGTGTGGGATGTGTGCGCGTCCGTTGAGAAAATATCCAACACGTAGCCTCGGCGTGGGTATCGAAGAAATAAGTGTTACCTTCTAGTGCCGTGGCGTAGACACTACTGGTGGTATACCTATCGCGTCGGGATGCACAGTAGGTATCGGTAATTGCACAGTTCTCGTGCCACGCTCTAAAACCCCCAGCTTGCTCAGAGTGGGGAGTTCACGTTCAAAACATCAGACTGGCGTGCCAACTGAAGATGAAGGGGGGTACACTAGTGTACCAGTCTGCCTCGCGATCACTGGTATGGCACGCACGTCTAAAGTACGACAGTGTTGCCTCATGTGTGTGTCAGGTCATCTGCCATGGTGACGGTGGAACGGATCTACTTGCAGAAGCAGGCAGCGATACCCACAGCTATATGCGAACCTCTTTCTTTGTAAACCTCACATCTTTAATCGAACTTACATTCGAGTTTTTGAACCGCGATACGGTAACGCGGAACGTGTAAGTTCTTCAGATTTCACGTGTCTTCCCCTCCACCGTCGACTTCGTCGATGAATCGCTCGATGGAGTCACATAGAGCAAAGGTCGAGTCAGCAAAGCTGGATCTCTCGTGCTTGCGGTTCAACCTTTCAGTACACAAAAGCACATTGTCGTTTCTGGGTCAATATTTGAATCCCAACACACCACAGCGAAGAGTTGTCACATCGTGGACCGACGCCGTGGCCCCTGATACTCACATTAATTTGGCGGTCTCGTTAATCTTCGCGAGCTCCACCAAAATCTCCGTTTCCAGCTCCTTTTGTCGTTCCATAGTGGTGTATGTCAGATGAAGACGCGTGTCCCACTTCAAGCATCTAGTAATTATAAAGTTTGATCATGTAAGCATATAAGTGCCATGGTACTGGTACGAGTACCAGGGCAGACGTCTATCAACCTTGTAGAGTCCTGAATCAATAATTTAGCAAGCACTGTCTTTTGAAAGGCTTTTTAAACTAGCCCGTGTTGCTAGGTACCGACATTTTGACAGTATAGAACATTGTGTGTGGGTACCGTGTGTACTAATATACAAGTCTGTATTTACACTGTGTAAGTACCTGATACATATAGGATACTTGTAATTACTCGTTGACGGTATAGTACCTTGGTAGCAATTAGACTGTAGCTTGAAACTCGCCATACATTCTGTGGCTTAATGGTGCCGGTAACTGCCACTCCATCAAGTATGACATATTGTTCAGGCCATTTTTTACATAGAGTTTGTGTCGATCGCAATATGTGGCTGACTAATGGATTCGTGACACGTTTGGTCACGGAAAAATTGTCTGGTGACGAGAAAATAAAAAAACAAGCAAGGAACAGTCGATGCTTTTCAAACTCATGAAGTAAATAAATTGCGTTGTGTCACGATCAATATAAGATGGTTTTTTTTTTAATTAATATTTTTTACTTTAAGGGAAATGCATTCATTTACCCCTAACAGAGGGCGGGATATTATGGGGGCTTGTATTTCGTACCAGATATCGTACCGGTACATAAATTACGACAAGTACAGGAACAGGAACAAGTAGGTTTTTGCTGACGTCTTATTTGCCACAATGTACTTGCTTTACCGCCGCGTATCAAAACACTCTTGCTTTTTCTGGATGTGCCCCTTTCTTTACTATTTGCCAAGGTGATGACCCCCACAATAACCCTTGCCCTTGAAGCCTAGCGCTGCCAAACTCCAACGGCCCAAAATGGATAAACTTAACATTTGACGACCGTTGAGCAATTATTTTTCATGCAGCAAAGAAAGGAGGAAAAAGCAAATATTTGATAGGTACAAAAAGAACAGAAACAATAAAGCCAGCTCACCCGCGAAGGATAAAATTTTTCAAAAGCATATTGCTACACTAATTAGTCATTGGTGGCTCCCTTTGCAAACAAACAATGAGACTATGTACTGTCCTGAACGCATTTCCCTTAAAGTAAAAAAAAAAAACCTGTAGCTACTGCATCTTGTACGGTAATTACATCCTCTCTGATTTACAACACAGTAACTATCGTTCAGAATATTATACACGCGATGCTATGGCATTACTTGTACCATAGCTAGATTCCACAACCGCACAATATATCGAACTTGTTTATGTGTGAATAGATAACCAGAATATATTCTATTTGTACCGTCGTACATTATCGACGGTACGAGTAAGCCAGGCCCCGGAATATACTTTTCAGCGAACCTTGTATCTATTAAAAGGTGCGTCGGACCAGTATTTGTCACAATACGCCAACGGCATTTCACAACGGCTTGTGTAATAGTTAGTGTATCGCAAATGCAGCTGTACGGTATTTTAGGCACAGTAATATATAATAGACATGGTCCGGTTTCGAGACATCTAGACAGATCAACTCATTGCTTCCCCAGCACCTAATTACCTAACATCAGGCGATGTGTATTAGCACTGTACCGTGAGGGGTAGATGGAAGCACGAGATTCATGCTGATCCAATATATGGTACTCTTAGAATTAAAAAGACAACCACCAATTCATTAGAAGAAGGCCAGGTAAGCTCAGTAACGATGTCTGTACAGCTCTGACACTAAGCACTTTTCCACGATGGGGGGTTTTCTTATGGATTGGCGAACCGAAGGATATGCGGCTCGATTGATTTCCAAGCAGTTAGATTCGCTGCTGTTAAGGTCACCCAATACGGCGTGCAGGGTTAATCCCTAATTACCCCAAATATGTATGCAGTAGCAGCTAGTTACCTCCTTGGCTTACGTCCCTCTGCAGGGAAAAACAAACGACTCTGGTGATTTTTACCTCCTTGGCTTACGTCCCTCTGCAGGGAAAAACAAACGACTCTGGTGATTCATGTACAGTACTCGTACCGGTACGGTACTCGTACTGGGCGGAGATACCCCCCCCCCCCCCCCCCCCCCCCCCCC